>CABFWB010008567.1:0-17226 GCA_902151455.1 Timema bartmani
CTCATAAAATGCGAGTGTTTAGGGGAGCTCCTCTATCAAAGTAATTACTAAGAAGACCATACTCGGAGATAAGACCATCGATCTTAGACTCACCGGTGTATCTCCAGCAGAAGACATCCATCAAAGGTAGGCTCCACAAACTCCAGTTTAAATATCAACGTTCAAATCCCGCCTCTGTTTTAGTGCTACTAAAACTGGTCCTCCGGAACTNGTTTTAGTGCTACTAAAACTGGTCCTCCGGAACTAAATTTAATTTTATATCATTTTAATTTTAATAAGCAGATAGCTCAAACAGTGTGTGTTGTCTATTTAAAAAAAAATTTAACTCTTATTTTAAGAATTAATCGAAATGGTTATAGTTTCTTATTACAGAGATAAAACAAATATAGGAAATAGAGCTATGAGTTAGTTGAGTGGGTTTTGGGTCGCTGGTTTAGCCATTCTTTGAAAGATTTGCCCATATTATCCTCGTTTTTTGTCAAAATAATATTTTTTTATATATAACTATAGTTCTTGTTGCCGTGTTTACGGTGAAATATTCTCTCCACATGACATTTTGGCGATTTCTGAGTTGTCTACAACATCTGTCCATCGTCTGGCCAGTTATTTGTGGAAATGCCTTTAACACTTGAAATCATAAAATCACTAAACAACATAATTAAATGGCTCATCCTTGAAAAGGTAACCATGTATAAATTATAGCTTACCATACCTATACCATAATGAGTGAATCACAATATCGTATCAGTATTTAAATAATGATTTGCTTTCTTCTGTCATGCTCAAAACTTAAACGTCTGTTTGGCAAGAGAAGGAGTTGGCATTGTCACGGATACATAGGTTACAATCATATAGTTTATGATACCGAACTTTATACTGTGCAGGATTACTATTAAAATGGGTCCACAGCAATAAAAAATTTGAAATCGTTAGATCTTGATACATTAATGTTATTGATAAATCGTGATGATAATTATATTTCTAAAATTAAGTAAAGTTTACTGATAACTAATTTATGAAATTAGAATTTTTTCTAAATTATTTCTTACAATTTTTATAAGATTAATACGTATAATACGATTTATATGATGAGGAGCAAAAAAAATTAAAGTTTTTTTTTTACTTAAGACGGATTTTTGAAAATCATAATTTGGGTGAAAATGCATAGATTAAAATGGGAATTCAGGGCTGTTTGATTAATAAATATCACTATATGTTTTTATCGTGGGGAGAAATTTATTAAGAGTTGATTACCAATGGTGGTGAAACCGGGAGAATAGCGGGAAGGGCAGGGTTTTGTCCATCCCAAGGAAAAAAGTAGTCCCCCCTCTAGATTTGTTTTACTGATCTCTTATATTATAGATTATGAAGTTGAAAGATGGCCTTACATAAATTCAAAATGGATTCTAAGGGCATCCAAAATTCAAAAGATTTTCTGGCGGAGGAGCAATTTAAATTGCTTCTCTACAGCCATCAAGTAATAAAAATTGCTGGGGAAGAATATTTACAACAGCTTCTAGAGGAGTCTAAACACTTTTGAAAAAATACAGCAAAGCACCACTACCATCTATTACATAATTTTCCGTGAGAGGCCTGCAAACAAATATATTATAGAATCATCTAATTTTTAAAAAAACAGGTGAGCAACACTTCAAATGGCTTCTAGAAGAAACATGGTTTTAAAAATTGTTCGGGAGAAGACCACTTAAAATAATTTTAATAACAAGCATCTAGCTTTCAATAAATTTTGAAGTTAAAACAACACTAAACCTCTTCTGGGGGTATTTAAGTTTTAAAAAAGGAAAAGGTCTGGGGGAGAATAATTATAAATATCTTCTTGATAAATGAAATTTTCAAAAAGTTTTTGGACGAGGACCACTTAAAACAGCATAAAGGCCCTAAGTGTATACAATTATTTTTTTTAAATCCAAAGGAGAAAACCTCAATTTATCTTCCAGGATCATCCAACTTTCCATTAAAGGTTGTGAAGAACCACTAAAAATGGCTTCAAAGCCAGTCTAATTTAAATTTCAAAAATCTTATAAGAAGCACTCGAAATAGCTTCTATAGGCATAATATTTTCAAAATCTTTTTGGGAGAGGACCGTTCCTAACAGCTTGTATAGGAGTGTAATTTTCAAAATATTTCCAGACAGGACCAATTCAAGCATCATCTACAATTGTGAAAAGTGGGAACATGGGGCCAGAAAGTGTATTAATATTTTATTTTGTATAATTAATACTAATACTAAGTTTCATAATTATAATAAAGTGTAAGTCTCAAATAATGGTTCATCATACCGATAATTCAGCGCTACGGTATTCATAGTTTTCCTAAAATCCCAATTAGAATAAAGCTTTATAAATGCACTATTACTAAGGTATTTATGATAAAACTCTTTATTTTCATAGGAGCTTAGGAGTGAGTATGTATAAATATATAGTATATATATATATATATAAAAGTTAAGAATAGATATAGCAAATAAATTAAATAATTAGTTTATTTCTTGTAAAATTAAAAGCTGATATGACCAATAAATACCGGCACAACGATAGTAATTTGATTATGAGATTTAAAAGAAATTTTCCAAATAAAATAAACATAATCTAACATTAATATTTAATAAATGGCACCGTACAATCTTACATACTTTCTCATATAGTTTATCATAATTTAGAAAAAAATAGAAATAAATACAGGAAGTATATTACCTACTAGACTGCCAATGACAAGGAGATAGGAGCTCAAATCCCGGTCGGGTGAATTGAGAGTGTTTTTTAAATCGGTTTCCAAATCTCTCCCCGCAAATGCGGGCAAAATTCCTTCACTTCCTTTAAATTCAACCTTACTCATCCCTAGTTTCTTAGCGTAATTATTACACATCAAGCGTACATCCGGAACAGGCACGGTGGTAAAAAATAACCCTTAATAGATTTCCCTCCAAGAAAGAAGTATACATTGTTATTTATCATTTAAAATACAACCACGTTACCCATTTTGAAAAGATACATTCAAGTCATTCTCGAAAAATTTCTAATTTTAAACGTAAAACCTAAGTTCACTACCGTTTATCATAGAGCTAGGAATAAAATCAAGATTTATCTATAATATATGAACATATACCACCTTAATATCAAGTTATTAACAAAGAGAGTATCGAAGATAATGGTAAAGTCCTTTTTCCTAGCTTAGAGGCACAAACGTCCGAACCATCTTAATCACCTAGTCGAAAGTTTTCACGATTACATTACTAATATACATAAATTAATAATAACTCATAATAAAAAATCAACAAATTATATATATATATAGGGTGTTTCAGTGAAAGCGTGGAAAATTTAAACAGGACATAGGGGATGCTCTACCGAACATTTTGAGATAGGAAACGTTTGATCAGCGAGGCCAGCTAAGGGGGACATGGACCTAAACATGTGGGGGAGCCTGAAGACTATGTCATATGGGTATATCTCATATCACTTGTGTATGAGACCCCAGTGGATACAGACTTGGAATTGGTTGCCAGAACTGTCGTAGCCTGTGATGTTATTCGCAACACGCATGGGATATTTGAACGGGTGCGGTAGAATCACGTACGCTGATGTCATGGGGTTGGTGACCGTCATTTTGAGCAACTTTTGTGAGGTACGAAATGGTAGGTTTCCTCCAGTTTGTCAATGATATGGTGTACTTTACAGTACTACCTGTACGTAATGTTACAAGTAAATGTAAATAAATTACATGTAATGATTAGCTGTAAATAAACCGGACATCAGTAACACTGTTAGACATTTTTAGGCCTATATCCCAATTAGCTGGCTTCGCAGACTACACGTTCCCTATCTCAAAATGTTTGGTAGAGCATCCCCTATGTCCTGTTTAAATTTTTCCCACTTTCCCTGAAACATCCTGTTTATATGATATATTGATTTTTCAAGGTCGGAGTGTAGGGAGCGCGAGTTAGAGACAGTTTTTATAGCCATATATTTTTGGCCAAAATAAATAAAATATTGCTCCAGTAGAAACATAGAATTTAGTTCCTTCACATTATGATAGAAACAGTCATTGAATATTGGTCAAGAGCATAGGGGCGTTAGATTAACTTTTTAAATTAAGAAAAAATGTTCATTATATTCTAGGACACACCTGGCAGATATTCAAGAATTGTTAATGTTTACCATGTGAGGAAAATTAAATTATATGTTTCTATTGGAGAATCATTTGATTTACTTGACCGAAAAAGGTTTTGATACAAAAACTGGAAAAATACTGCCCTTAACTCAACTTACCTACATTCCCACATTAATAGGTACAATAGTTACTGAAGTTAACATAACCAAGATGTCTGCTAGCATAGGATATGTGACAGAAGTTAACTGAGATAATTACTGAATTATATCCAATATTCAATAATGGATTATCTCTTGTGTGTCGTAGAGATAAATGTTTGTAGAACGACAATGTGGTTACTTATAAGAAAATAGTTTTTAATTTAAATATTTTCATCTATTTTTTAAATTTATAAAAGTAATGTTAGTTTTAATGTAAGAATATAAGTAATACGTGAATATATAAATAAAGTATAGAACCCATATTACTACTTTCTCCAAACTAGGTATAATATTTTATTTCTCAATATATATCACTTAGTAAACCTAAACTTAAATACTTTAAGATAAGTTTTTCATCTTCATTTGTTAATTTTAAATTTCTAAATTTAGAAAAAAAAAAAATAGAATAATCTGGTTTAACTTTAAATTATAGCATAATGGAAACTAAATATTCATTCTGGTGTTTTATTAATATGTCAAAATGTTTAATAACGTTTTATACAAATAATTTTAACTCATCATTTGTTTTGAATGTGTTTGTTAGATAATTATTTTACGTATCACAATTATCTATTTAATAAATTCATATTCATATTTATATTTAAAAAAATGCTTATAAAATATGTGTTACTGAATTAGTGCATTTTTCATGCAAAACATGCTCCTTACAGTTTACACATATATACTTATATATGAAGTAAAACATATCTACAAACAAACAAGGCTAACCAATCGAAATTATTAATATTTCTTATAGCTCAAGACACTTCTATACATATTTATATAAATATATTTGTAAAAAATTCCTTTATCATGCTATTTATAAGATTTCCAAGGAATTAGTCATAATTCTAAATAAAATCTTTACACATTAAATTATTCAACCATCAGTACGAACAGATTTGGTCACATGCGTGAAGTGTTTCATTCCATAAGATATATAGTTGCTTCTGAATAAAATTTCTACCTAGTTTTAAATAACTATTGTATCCCCTCATAAAGTGTTTTGTTGCAAACTTTTCCCTCAATATATGTCAAATTTGTATTTAAGTTTTTCTATCTAGGCCTATAGTGTTACATTTAGTAGAGAAGACATGAGTAGTTTGGAGCCTGATTGTCAGTATGTGCTTAGGTCTAGGCCGTTTATCTTAAAATATTATGTAGGCCTATGCACTATAATATGCCTAAGGATTTATTTATTTTTTTAGAATATAAAAAAAATTCTAAGCATGCAATTTCACGCTTCAAACAAATAACACAGATAGGAAGGATTGCAAAAATATATTGTTGAAGTTATCTTTTGTGTTATGCGTCTGACGAACAGCATTATGGATGGGGTGATGTAAGGTTAGGCATTACTGACCATTTGTATTTATATGACATACATAACCATGACAAAATACGTACATTCTTTTAGGCTCAGTGAGTACCAAAGGGAGCATAATTTATAAACTTTTAAATTTAAATTTTATTTCTGAAATCTCTTTTGTTTGTTCAATTGATTCTACAATAAATGGTATTAACAGAGTGTCATATCACGTATTTAACTATCTAATATTTAATTTTATGAATTATAGAAGATAAAGTATCGATCAATAAGTTAATACCACTTTTTTTTTATCATTTCAAATGATAACGAAACCTAGAAGAAGTGAAAGTGGCAATATCGCAATATAAAAATACAAATTATCATTAAAAAAATTGAATGGAAAGGGTTTTGCCCACGATATTAATTTTATTGTATACTTTGTTTAGCCTGGGAAGTAACAACTATATATTACTTTATTCCACTATGCTGAAGAGTACAAGATGAGACTATAGTGTAGTCAGTCAAGGTAGGACTGTTAACACTATTTTTTAAACGAATTATACAGAGCGTTTATACACTAGTTACAAAATTCATATGTACCCCTCTGTATAAGAAACTTGGCAGTTAATAAAACTAATGCTTATCTTATGATTAGTATTTTTAATACAAAATAATAAAATAAACTAAAATATTATATTTAACGGTTTCCAAGGATGTAACAAAAAAGGAATTTTGATTTTCCAATGAAAAAGTAACTCCATGGTGAAACAGACAAAAGGAAGCCCTTTAGTATCATCAGAACGTAAACTTAATTATCGTAAAGATCCCAATAAAAGGGGATCTTGTCAAGATTAAATTTTATCCTCCCCTCTCGTCCTTAAGTGAAGTTGTTAGCATTCCATCAAAGGACGGATTGTATTCAGAATGGCTTTGTTACATTCAAAGTTTCATCATACAAAGATATCCAACAAACATATACTAGTCACTAGATAGAACTAGCTCAAGAAAATAGCGTATTATTCTAAGTGTGGTAATGAACTTTCGATCTCCAAATGCCATGGAGAAAGTAAGTATGGCGTTATCACGCAGGCAAGCTATACCGACCAAGCAGTCACCGCATTCTGGCCAAGATAGTGCCAACATTTGTGGATAGAGGGTGTCATGTGGTCAGTATAACGAGCGCTCCGATCATTGAGCTCCGTTTTCTAGACTGTAGCTGCTACTTCTTTATTAAAGTAGCTCCTCAATTTTCCTCGCGAGGTTAAATTAGCCCCATCATAGATACACTGTTTCACAGAAAATCTTGAAGCGTTGGAGATTGAACCCGGGAACTTTGAATATGTATCCAGGAACTCTAACCACTAAAACACAGAAGCAATTTTATGTTCCTATGCTAATTAAAAATTTGTTTAAATTTAATATTTAAAAAAAGTGGTTTAGCACTAAATAGTATAATTGTAATTTTCTAGAAAAACTACCATTAGAGTTGCTAGCAATTTTCATATAGGTACACTAAACATAAATTTTAAACATCTAGTAATAAAACTAATAATATTATAAATAAGTAGCAAGTGTGTATCAAGTTGGGTCAAATTCTATCAAATCTAATTTTTAATTAATAGCCACATTTTAATAATATTTTTTCATATCTTTGAAAATGTAATACTTTTTGGAAATGTTTATAAATAATGTTAAATAAAATAAAAGGAAATTCAGGCTAGCAATAGAACAGATTAGAGGTTTAAAAAATAATCAAATTCCTTACCACTCTAGTTCAAAGCGTGATTATTTGTTTAATAAATATTAGAGACCTACAAAAAATCTTATTTAATAATTAGAATCTACTTCATCTACTAAAGTGGCTAAACAAATTTAGCTTGCAATTATAGAATGCTATCGTCATTGGTAACAATTCATAAAATAGTTTGGGACTTTCTGAAAACGCTAGTAATAATTATATGTCATAGCTAGTTTTAATTAAATTATAAATAGTTCAATTCACGAGTAGTAATGCATTAAATTTTAGTTTTAGTAATTTAAAATTTTATTTTTAAATGATAAGCTAATGTTGGATAGTGCTTGGATATAGTCTACTTTAAAAATCATATATGTCGATGGTGAAATATTGCACCAATACAATGAAAGCATATATTTTATACAAAAAAGATAAAAAATATGTTTTTATTAAATATATGCATATAAATAAAGTAGGACTGACGTCTGTGAATTTTAAATGTCTTATTAAATAATTATATATTATATAAGCATGTAATAATTATTTATTTTAATTCTATGATATGAAAATTTTTATAATTTTTCCTATATACAAGTAGTTTAAATTTTTCTAAATGTAGAATAATATGACTAATTTCATTACATACAATGTGGACGATAACATTTTTTGTCTACTGGAATTTTAAAGATTGTTTTTATTGTTTTATTAGCTCCACGTCTTACTAACTGTTCTGGCTATACTTATAATATGTACTGTCTACTAATAAATATAATGTTTTAGGGATTGGGAAGGTTTAATTTTAGAGAAAGTGTACCAGAATATGCGTGGAGGGAGAGAATAGATCCATTTAAGGTAAACCATCCTCCGTATACCCGACCAAGATTCAAACCCCAATTTCCCTGTCATCAGCAGTCTAGTCTTTTGCGAGAATGACGTTTCAGACCATGTAAAACTGAAGCCTTTTTTATTATTATAAGTAAGGTAGTTTTAATTTTTTTAATATTCTCTTATTCACATAAAAGGCTATTAGATAAATTAGCTTTTGAGTTAAAGTATATAATTATTCTGTTATATTTCCATGCTTTCTGGATTATTTACATTTAGGTTGTGTAGATATTATTAGTCAGTGACTGTACTGTCGGTAATTTACTTACGCACACGCGCAGCTAGCAACTGGTCATGAACATTCAGTTTTCTTGTTTCCAGCCCTCGCAATATTTCAAGGTCAAACCTCGAAATATATTTCACTAGCCAACTTGAGTATTTTTATTTTATTTTCTAAAAGTAGTTTTTACTTTTGTCGCTAGAGCTCAGAAGCTCTTGGTGACCAATTTAAATGAAAGCCATGTAATTGTTTGGTTGGTTTTCCTCCTGGACTTTTAACTTTGTGTTCTTAGAGAGATTGAACGTGTCAAAGAACGCGTGGGCATCTATGGCAATTTCTGTATTAATTAAATGGTGAAATTATAATATATTAAATGTGATAAAATAATCAATGTGTAACTTACTAATCTAAGTCCATTGTAATATATATATATATATATATAAGTTCGTATCATGCCAAGGAGTCAATAAATATATAAATATAAAGTTCGTACTACGACAAATGGCTTTCCCAATCAAGGAGCTTGATAAAACAAACACGGAAAACCCGGCAAATTAAGAGGTGCTCACCAACTAAATCAAGGGCAAGTTGCGCAGAGGGCCGCTGTTAAATATAAAGGCGTTTCTGCGGGTACTTCATCAACAATGCTGCAACAGCATCAGAGCAGTGAAGTAACCTATTAACGGACGTTGGACATTGCAGAGGGACAGATCGACTGAATAGCCGTAGGTAATATGTTTTTGTTACATGTTATTAATTAATTAATCAATTAATGTTATTGATTACAGTAGTGAAGCAACTGATCAACGGATGTTGGAGAATAGCCGAGGGAAGGATAAACACAATAAAATGTAGATACATATATTTTGTTAAATTATATTATTTTAGTAAATTAATCAATCAAATAATTCCATCGTTAATATCAGTGAAGTAACTGATCAACAGAGTAGGAGTGGATACAAAATATGTATGTTTAACATTTCAGTATTTTAACTAATTAATTTCATTGTAGATAGCAGCGAAGTATATCATCAACTCATGCTGGACCATCACCGAGGGACAGATCAACAGAAGATATGTAGATACATGTTTTTGTTTTGTTACATTTAATTATTTTAGCTAATTAATTAATTTTATTGTTAGTAATGTAATTCTTTCAAAACTTTTTGGAACAAAATTAAACGGTGTTTATGCCTAGGCATTAAAATAATAAAAAATTTATTACTCTTTTAGTTGATGATGTTTGAATCAGAAGAGGATTTAATTGTGGAAGTGTGTAGTAGTGGGGGAAGTCTGATTCCATTTTTGTTTAGAAGGTGGAAAAGTCGTGAACAAACCGTATAATCAAAAAGGATTAGAGGAGATTGATGAAGATTGGGAAAATGAAAGGTATAATAAAAAATTAAACAAACTTAAGGTGGGAAATTCATATAGTGTTAACTTACATACAGGGTGCAGCTCCAGAACAGAACAGGTAGGAGAAGGAAATAATAATGAAAATGAGAAATTAAACGAAAATAGCTCAAGTGGACATTCCAAATTAAAGGATGTGGGTAGTCAAATTTCTATTATAAAAAAACTACTGTAGACATTGAGAAGAGTAAAAAGGATCCTGATCTAGCTCAGGTAGAAAATAACTTAATAGAGGAAGGGAAAAAATGGAGCAACTTATCATGACAATGATGAGTCAGATGGAAGATAATAATAAAAATTGGGAACTAAAATAGGAAACAATAATAAAGATATTTAAAAAGATATTAAAGAAATAGGAATAAAATTAGAGTGTAAACTAGATAACCTGATAAGATAGTATCAGGAACTTAATGTCAAGGCTAAGGATCTATATAACAATTTGATCACAGTAAAACAAAATCCAAACGAGTTGGAATAAAAGCAAGATAATTTAAGAAAAATTCATTGTATTTAATTGGGGGAGTTGACAAAGTAAATGAAAATATAGAAGGCTTAGAAAAGTAATCTAGAAACACAATTAAAAGCACAGAAAATAAGGTAGAAAGTCTCGAGTCAAAAGTTGTTAATACAAAATTAGGGTCAGAATAGTTCAGTTTAACTTGGAAAGAAAAGTCGGTAAGGTTAGGTTAGAACTGGAGGGGCAACTGGATGTGAATAGGGATTATATTACGTCTCAAGTAGAAGATGTGGTTCCTCAAAAAGGCAAAGTCTGGGAGAAAATGTCAAAAAATTAAGAGATAGCTATGTGAAAAATCTTGAGAAATTACAAAACAAAGGGGAGGACTTAGAATAAAAATTTAACGAAGATAAAACTAAAGAGAAAAGTTGATAATCATGTTTGTCATAATATTATCTTGTTTATAGGAATGAGTGAGAATATTTTATCTTCAATTCCAAATTCAAGTGGCAGAAAGGAAATATTTTGGCAGTACAATATATTCGAAAAGTGAGCGTACTTTAAAAGGGGAACGATATAGTGAAGCGAATTAGATTGCTTTTTTTTTGTCAGGATTAAGAGAGGAAGCGAAGTCCTGGGCAAATTCTGTAGAAGGAGAGTGGGATACATTTGTGCAGGCAATGAATGCTTTGTTGGGGAAATTTTGGTCACAGATAGGACAAGATAGTTTTTGCAGGAGATTTTCAATGGTAAATACAGTGTTCGAGGATGAGCTATGTGTGAATATCTTTATAAATATAAATTAAAAGCAAAGCATTTGAAATCCCCGATAGAGGAAGATGGGCTCATGGGGCATTTAATATATCATTTTCCTCAAAAGGTACATGCTGCAATTATTGGCGCGAATTTACAGGACCTTCAAGACATGGAGCGGGTGTTAAATGCATTTGATGATATATGTCAAAGATCTAGAGAGTTGGAATATTTAGGAGATGTACAGGAACATTATTTGACACAAAATGGGCACTTATCTTCAACTTCAGAACGAGGTGCAGAGAGAGAAAGTAAACAAAATTAATCAAGTTTAAAAAAAAATCAAGGATCAATACCATCCACAGGGACAAGGTAGTGCAAATTATCATATTCAGAGGGAAAGCAGGACACCATCTCCATCACAGCACTGGGAGCGAGAGCAAGGAAATAGAAACAAGGGAAACCAAGATAGTGATCCACAATTTAATCAGGGACAGTATAGGCTAAATTATCACAATAAGGGACTAGAGGGATATAATCAGTATTATCACCCACCAAGGTACAGATAATAAGGACCCACAGGGACCTAAAATAATAATCAGGAACAGAGGCAAGATGACAGAAGAGGTCAAGCGAGAACTGTAGCGGCAGAGGTGTATCGGCCTAAATATTTTAATGAAATTAAGCCCTATTTTGAGGAAGTAACAAAGATAGATGGAAGGTAGGGAATTATGGCTGGAGTAGGAGTAGCTTTTAACTCCTCTTAATAATAAGACTTTTAATAGGATATTACTTTAAACTTAGTAAATTTTGCTTTAAAAAAAACTGTTAGGAGCATGTTGCAATGCAATGTAAAATAAATTTAGGGTATAATTCTACCCAAATTGGGATACTGTATATATTTGAATGTTTATTCAAATTGTGAACTTAGCTTAGGGTCTAATCTTACTGGAATATGCATCTTTTATATTTAGCATACTATTCCAATTGTGAAACATAAAAAAAAAATTCGATCAATTTCAGACCTACCAATTTAGTCTGAAATTTCAGAAATTCTATATTTTGTGTTTTGTCAATAATCGATGTGTAGCTCTTTGTTTTCCTATTTTGTTTATTTTATTATATTACTAGGGTGGTTGGCCCAAATAAGGTCACGCTTTTAATATGGCCACCTATCGATATCTCGGGAAATGCATGCAATAAGGCAGAGGTGGCAGCACTAAGTTGATCCACAACAGAGCAGTATATGTTGGCTATAGTTTGAACTTCTTGCTATCAATCCATATCAGCCATTTTGTGAGAGCTGTTCATGAAGTGTGGCTGTTATAATATTTAGTCTGCACATTCTACGTTAAAGTCAATGGTAAATAGCAATTAAATATTATTATTTATATTTATTCGTACACCATAATTAATCCTCTTAAAGCATGTAAGCATTTCATAAATGTTAAAATATTATGCTGTAAACAAAAATTATTTACATGCAATAGCCCCAAATAAGGCCATGAGTGGCCTTGTTTGGGGCATCCTGTGGCCTTGATGGGGGCACCACGTGCTCTTATTAAATGCATACCAATTATTTAAACTTTTAATTTGTTCAGTAATGCCAGAGAGCTTTTAATAGCTGTAATGTATTCATTAATGTTTTAAAAAGAGCTCTTTTAACATATATACATCCATAAACAACCAAATATGCATAGATGAATGTATTTGGGGTGAAGAAGAGGGTCATGTGATACATGCGCAAGCTGTGCTGTTGCTGAAACCAACCGATTAATTAGGGGTAAGATAATAATAATAAATATTTCTAAGGTAAATTAGATGAAAATGAAGCATTGATGGGCCTAATATATATAAAGAAACAAGAATATCCTGATAAAACCCATGATCAGGCCGTAACCATTCATCATGGTTTCCATATTTTTATCAATTATAGTTTATTTTCCCCCTTTTAAATGAAATTAGTGTATAAACATAATATAAATTGATGAAGATAAAGTGTTAAAATTAAAGTAATTTGTAAAATATCATGAAACTTTACATGATTATGATATGGTTTGATTACAGATAAATATGGCTCCTGTGGAGTCAAAACTGTGGAGAGCTCAATGGACAAGTGAGCAAATGAAAGCGGCTATAACAGCCATCCACAGTGGGCGTTCTGTCAAAAGTGTGGCGTCTGAATTTGATATTCCACGAAGAACACTACGCAACCATTTGATATCAGGCAAGACAGACAGAAAATTGGGAAGACCTTCTGTTTTTACTATGGAACAAGAGATGGAGTTATGTGGAAGGCTCTTTCGGCTAGCAGATGTTGGTAGGGCCATCATTAGTAATGTTCTAAGAAGAAGTGTTTATTCGCTCTGCAAATAAAATAGCATTAAAAACCCATTTAACACATTGAAGCGCAAAGCTGGACGCCAATCGCTGGAACTATTTCTGAAACGCCACCCAAATGTAGCAAAACGTAGAACTCATCATCTCAATCCCGGAAGAGCTTCCAAACTGAATCCTTATATTGCCAAAAATTACTTTGTAAAATTAGAGATGTTATGCTAGAAATGTATGTAGCTGATAAATCTCATCTGATATATAATGTTGACAAAAAAGGTTGTAGATTGACGCTACACCATTAACAGCAGGTTTTTGCTAGTAAAGGTGTAGAACGCGTTCACATCATAACTCCTGAGCATGCAGAAAACGTTATTGTTGTTACATGTGGGAATGCTATGGGACAGTTTGTGCCACCAATGATTCCATTAAAGGGCAAAGACTGAAGCCAGAATGTGAAGAGAACTTACCACCAGGATCAAATGCTGTAGTGACACTTAAAGGGAGCGTGACATGTGAAACTTTCTCACAGTGGATTGATCACTTTGCTAAGTACAAAGCCACTGGCGATAGAGCGCTGCTCATCTTTGATGATGCTTCTTCACATCTAGATGCAAATATTGTTTCGGCAGCATACAGATATAACATAACACTTTTTTGTTTTCCAAGCAATACCTCACATAAACTACAGACTCTAGACAAAACAGTGTTTAAGTCTTTCGATTCATTTTGGGATGACGAAGTTTTTAAAATCTGTATGACTCATCCAGATAGAGAAATAAATCGCAGCACATTCGGGAATATATTTTCCAAGGTATGGCTAAGGTCTATGACCCCAGCAAACTTAATCTCGGGGTTTAAAGCGACAGAAATTTACCTATATAATCCTGATATTGTCCTTGAAATTGCCTTTGCTCCTGCCTCTCTGACAAACATTAAATGCGCATCTGCTACTCCGGATACAATCAGTATCTCAGTAGGCACTTCACAATTAAATGGAACCTAAAGAATTTCTTCTAGCTCATCTAACTCAAAATCAAAAGATGACCTATCATTTCCCAAATTGAGAGTGGCTTTGCAGAATATCGCTCCTCAGTCAGCTATCTCAGAATATCCCATTACAAATGTATCCACTTCTGTTCGTTCACCAACTGAAACTCCTGCATCCACACCAGCAGGCTCTCTCGTCCAAAATACCATCAACATCTACAATTCTAGTCGAACCCTATCAACAATCCTGTCCACACCAAAGATGAAGACACAGAAGACACAGCGACGTCAATCTATCAATTCGCGGGCTCAAAAAGTCGTTAAATCTTTGTTTGAAACAAATAAATCCGTAACTATGCTAAAAACTCCTAGAAACAAATTGTCTAATAATGCACGCATCAAAGGAGGTGATCCTGCATCAGAAGATTTGTCACAGCAAAGCACCAGTGGAACTCAGCAACGCAGAGAACACAATACATCTGAGAGCTAGTACTGCTACCTTTGCACACCAGGATCGTCTTGCTGATATGCGGCTCTGTGCAATTTGCAAGAAGTATGTGCACGAGGAGTGTGTTGGACTGACAAAATCAGACAGAGAGATTTTCTTTTATCCCCATTGTGCCTGAAAATGTGTTGTTGTTTTTTTGCCCCTTGATATTGGGTGAATAACATCCAAATAATGAACTATAATAACTACAGAGGTTTTTGAGCTTCCAATATTTTTCTATTCTAATAATCTTGTATCATTAAAACATTATTAAAAATTATTTTTATATCTATTCTATGTCAATAATTTAGTGTGGCCTTGTTTGAAACACCTAGCTCCAAACAAAGCAACCTTGCATTCAGTAAAAAAATTTATGTATAATATAGTAACTATGTACGTATTGGGAATTATGATAGAATTAACATTAATAGAAATCTATAAAGTATATTTCCTAAAATTATTTCACTCCTATCACCCACGTGAAATTTTTAAAAAATTATTAAAGCTTAGGGTGGCCTTATTTGGGCCAACCACCTTATGTTAAAATAGTGTGCATAAAAGAAGGTTAGCTAAACATTAAATCAATAATTTCTCTTTTATACCAGTAGTCTAGAATGTTATATCAATTAGAGTGAGAATCTAAAACATTTTTGCCATAGAACATTTAATTCATAAAAGGAAATGACAAAGCAAGATGAACATTCTTAGAGCTGCTAAATGAGAAATTTTAAAGAAATGAGAAACATTTTAAATTATGTAAAATAATTGATGAACGCAATATATATCATCATGCTACTACTCTATGTAACCAATGTTTCGGTTTTCTATGTTATTGTTTATATAAAGAAAAAATAATCTCAATTGAATATGTAGTTGTGTTAAAAGATGTGCAAAAGGTTCAATGTAAAGATGTGCTAACCGAATTACTTCCTGACTTATTTTTCCTCTAAAAATAGCCCATAAAGTAGGGGAGTACTTTAATGATCCTGTTATATTGCCATGCTTTCTGGATTATTTACATTTAGGTTGTGTATATTTTATTAGTCAGTGATTGTACTGTCGGTAATTTACTTCCACACACTTGCAGCTAGTAACTAGTCATTAACATTCAGTTTGATTGTTTCCAGCCCTCACAATATTTCGAGGTCAAACCTCGCAGGTTAGGTGCGAAAGAGAGAGCCACTAGCCAACATAAGTGTTTTTATTTTATTTTCTAAAAGTAGTTATTGCTTTTGCTTGCTAGAGCTCAGCAGCTCTCGGTGACCAACTTAAATTAAAGCCATGTAATTGGTTGGTTGGTTTTGTTCCCTGGGCTTTTAACTCTAGGTTCTTAGAGAGATTGGACGTGTCAAAGAACGCGTGGATCACTATGGTAATTTCTGTATTAATTAAATAGTGAAATTATAATATATTAAATGTGATAAAAATAATCAATGTGTAACTTATTAATCTAAGTCCATTGTTATATATATATAAAGTCCGTTTCGCGACAAGTAGTCAATAAATAGTCACTAAATATATAAATAGAAAGTTCGTATCGTGACAAGCAATCTAAGTTTATTTAGTTTATTGAAAAAGTTTACCGAACGTAGTTTTTTTAGCACCTGTTTAGATTATACTCAACGAACACAGTTATTCATATTTGTATTTTTGTTGTTGTTCAAATATCATTAGGTTTGAAAATAAACGTGGTTAAACCTCCTAACTATGTTAACCTTAGTTTCATATTATAATAATAATAATAATTATTATTATTTTTATTATTATTATGATTATTATTATTATTATTATTATTTCTTTTAGTGTGGTGTCTATTTCGTATATATTCATTTATTTCATATAAACTCTTAAAGTAATCGACGTACTTGACAAAACTTATTATAATTATACAAAGAGTCAAAATACAAGCTCTAATTTTGAATTTCCGTGTCCAATTCCTAGTACTCTAAAATTCCCAACCATTCTGACATACATAAATACACACCATTGATCTCTATAATATAACTAGATGGACATACACATAAACATTGCCAAGGACAAAAGCGTGACGTTCAAGTTTATCGTCTGCTTCACTGTGGGGGGACAGATTTAACGGTCTCTTTCAATGTTCTTATGCTAAAACATGTATCTGATGAATAAAAGTGTTATTGTTTGAAATTGGTGAAGTCTTATACCACACGTTCCTGTAAAACATTTTCATTAAAGGATACACATTTAAGTTTTACAGGTAATAATGTACACTCCGTCGAGATTGAAAGGTAGCAACTTTTTGGCTAAACGCCCGCGCGGTATGCTACACCTCCACACATGAC
>CABFWB010008568.1:0-17203 GCA_902151455.1 Timema bartmani
TTTGCATCTAAAAACGAACTTAAATAATAAAAGTAGATTCACCGTTCCATGAATTTTTTTTTCAGTCGTGTTATAAACGGCAAGGCCAGTCAGTATATCATCCAACCATGGAAATGTCTGTCTTCCCGCCGAGCAAACGGCAGACAGACGGACGTAAAACACACACACCCGACCTCCCTAATAAGGCACGCTGGTTTTGATGAATGTTGACAGTGACGAGAGACAAACCGTCATTTGTTCGAAGCGAGCCATTTGGCAGTCGCACTCATATTTGCGCGAATAAATCAAGGTGAGGGTAAATATGGCGGGGAACCGATCAAACAAATGTGCGGTCAATTATCGGCCATTGTTTAATTACTGGACGAGACTTACTCTGGAAAGAGGAAGGATGGAGGGCTAGCGAGCAAATAGAATGTAATGATGTGACGTCACTCGGTAAATATAATGATGATGACATGATGCGAGACTGGGGCAAAGCTGTTAAAAAGAGACAGATTTTTTTGAAATATCTGAACTAGAGTTAATTACATGCGCAGTATTTTTATTTTTTTCCGCTAAAATGTATTGGACGTACTGCCACAGAATTTTAAGAGCAAATTAATTAAATAAAATGAAAGAGAGGGCTGTTTTAATACCTACTGAGTAGGATCCACTGTTAAAATAATTAAATAATATAATAAATGAAAACATCAAGGTCCTAAAATATTCTTAATTAATAATATCCACAACCTGCCTCGGTGGCCAAATGATCTAAGGCGTATGGACTGGACTGATGATGGGGAGATCAGGGTTTGAATCCCGGTCGGGTGGGTGGTTTTCAAAAACTATTTCTCCTTTTCCCTCTACGAAAATGCGGGTGTACTCCCTCTAAATATATCCTTTCTCAACCTTAACACATTAGAGTAGCTAATATGTTTGTTTATCTTCGAGTCTTACCACCCATCCGTACATGTATACTAATTTGGTAGAAACGAGTAAGATATAGTTTAGATGAAGTGTACTATCATTTGAGAGAAGGTGTTGCAGGAAATGAAAATAATCCCAATCAATACACTTAGACGGGATTAGAACCCCTAACTCCTCGTCCTCGGTAGTACTGTCCAGCACAGTAGTGACGCATTATACCCCATGACCACCGATCTGACAGCTAAAAACGTTTAATATATCTACTTACATGTGTTCATTAGTCAAGTCATTTCATCTGCAGCTGCCATTTTTGAAAAATATTATCAGTATATATAAAATAACAATAATAGAAGTAAAATCTCAACCCAACGAGAAAAGTGACTCAACTCAAATTTTCACTTTAATCAACCTTGTGACGTCACCATGAAAACAAGAAATGACGGGAACATTAATAGTGAGGACAAATTAGGAGATACTTGATTGAGAAAATAGCGGCGCCGGTCTAGAAAACTGAGATTAATGGCTGGATGATTAATTGTGATGACCACATGACACACTCTATCCGCAAAAGTTGACACTATCTTCGCCAACAGACGGCGACCGCTCGGTCGGTATAGCTCGACGCCATGGAGTTTTTTTTAATAATGTTAAATAATTGTTCGCAATTTTATAAAACATTTTCATATTTTCCGTTTTTTCCTTATAAAAAATTGCATTTCTATTGTCTCACGACCCCTTGGAGACAGAAGGTATTGTGATCGTCAAAAAAATCTAGTTCGATATTTTGATGGATGTCGACGTTTCATGAGTCCCTGAAACCAAAAAAGTAGTTTTTGCGCTACCGTCTCTTTGTTATTGGGACTACAGCCAATACCATTTTACCGATCGGGATAAAACTTGCTATTTAGGATTTACATTAGGTCCCCCCCCCCCCCAGGGGTTNACGGGCAGTTTTTTGATTTACATTACGTCCCCCCCCCCCCCAGGGGTTTTAGAAATTAAATCTCTAACTCTAAAATTAATGGTAGTTTACTTACGGACGAAAGGAGAAAATACCGATTTTCTCGAAATCGTCTCTAAATATTTTTACTAAAATTCGTAACTAGGCACTATCTAACATTACAAACAAAATGGCCCTTCTTATTTTCCCATGAGAATTTATTTGAGGATACTTTACATGACTAGACATTTCCAATTCTGATAATATCTCCGCAACTATTTAAGATACGAAATAACTTAGCGTTGCAAAGTTGTAGGATTATTAAGAATAAAAAAAACTTTTATTTGAAACATATTTTTATAAAATAATTAGTTTCCAAGCTATAAGCAAATATAGTATGATTTTGGTAAGAAGAACAGTAGAAGTTAGATATTAAAGTTACTAAAACATTTTTAATATATTCATACATAAAGTCATGTTATCTGCAACTGTCACTTTTGATATATATTATCAATACCTATAAAATAACACAAATGATATACTAAAATGTAATCAATGTTCGTGGCTAAGAAATCTGTTTATATTTTCTCTACTGTTCTTCCAACCAAAATCAGGGTATATATAGATATATTTTATGGAGCTCTTTGAAATATGAAATTTATTGTGATGCTTTTTGGTGGACAGAGATGTTCTTCATTTCTCAATCTTTATATAAAAATGTTTTTACCCTCCATATCTTACGAGCTATAGTTATAATTGAGATAAAGGCACTAGAAAGCCTGTGCGGTGCTTCGTAACATTTATTTTGAGTTGTGACAGACACGTTTCTCGCCGGAGAGGTTGCGACATGTTATCAACGTCTTGTGTTTTCCTTCCTATGAAGACGGAACTGTGGTCTTCTGGCAACTGTCGCAGCAGCCACTAGGGACACTCATTACTGTTATTGGCCAGAAGCTGCTCACTGGCTCTCAACTCACTTCCATTTCATTCAATCACTGCTTGTGACGTCACTGGTACAGTCTCTCCAGGCACCACCGACACTAATGGCCCGTGTCTTGCGAACGTACACAACTTTTGTTCCACAGCTACTGAACTACCTGGATTATTAACTGATCATCCGCATGCCAACAAAGGCGTCAGTCTAGCCTTGTCTGGTTGGCCCATGACGGGGATGTCAGGGTTTTAATCTCGGCTGGGTGTAGTTAAGGTTTTTCCCCCCCCCCACTTTCACTCTTCACTCACAAGAAAATGCGGACGCATTCCGCCGATCTTATATTTCACTCCTCCTGACCTCGTTAAAGTAAATTATGATATTTAACGTGTATTTTAGGGACACAAAAGATATATTTCCACACGACTTACAAACTAAATTCATCCAGGACAGCAGTCAAGCAGCAAACTTTAGCACCCATATACCCACTGATTGGATAAAAGAACAAATAGTGAATAATGTAATCACTAGTATTGATCGAAATCAAACCAAGGACCCCTCGGCTTGTGGTTTACTGCTTGTTCACGGGATTCACAATTTTCTCCGCCAACTTCTTACCACCCATCCGGATTATATTAATGTTAATTACGCTAATGGAAAGAGGATGAGTAAGGTAGAATTTAGAAGAAATGTATCCTCATTTTTGTAGAGAGAGAGGGTAAACAATCTTGAGGAAAGCTACCCTTGGTTAAACCTCAACCTACCTATATTACACTAGCCCAACATTTAGTCCGCGAGATCACCGAGCCCCTCACGTTGAATGCTGACAAGAGGAGGTTTGAGGGGTTGCATGTGCCGGGGGCAGGAATGGGGGAGAGGAGGGACCGTTTCTTGGCAAGCTCTGTTGAATAGGGTGGAAGGGGGAGGGGGTTGATATTCTGCACAAGACAAGGGTCGATGTACGACCAGTGAAGTACAAAGCACTCCTCCCGCTTTAAACCCACCATGAGGAGACGAGGGAGCGGGGGGTTAAGAAAGCCTCCTTCTGCCTTAGATTAATAATTACCATCTTAAGGATTTTATTTTTCTAAATTGTATGAACTTGCGAGGGCTCAAAAATTTGAGTTCGAGATGAGTTTTAACAGTTACTCAAACTAAGCGCTATTTTACAAAACTCGATGAATTTGAGTACTAGGAATTTTCGATTCTATCGCAAAAATTCAAAGTTTAATTCAATTCAAGGATATTATTTCACATACAAAAAACTCCCTCAATATTTCCTGATGTCGGATTAAAAAATGTGAAGTTGTGTGATCACAACTTGTTTCACAAACAAATAATATCATTGTTTAAAAAATATAAGTTCGAAATTTATGGTTTATGCGGTGATCTATAAATAAAATTCAATTTGAAATATATCTAGTACAAATATTGCTCTATTTTACTCAAACTCATAAAAATTCGATGTTTTAATTCAAACTCGATTCGAAAGGGAAACTATCTACTCACATTATTCCATTCTAACATATATATCCAGCCCGTATTGGTGAGCAAACGGGAAACTATCTACTCACATTATACCATTCTAACATATATATATCCAGCCCGCATTGGTGAGCAAACGGGAAAAGGCGCCAGTCTCGTCTGGTCTAGTTTGATGGTGGCAAGGGTCAGGGTTTGAATCCCTGGCCACATCGTCTAACGCGTCACTCTCGCAAAATACTAGACTGACGATTAAAAGGAGATCAGGGTTTGAATACCGGTCAGATGTATTGAGGCTAGTTTTTACTAAATGGCTTTCCACTCTCCATCCAAGCAAATTAAGGTGCATTTCCTCTCAATTCAACCTTCCTAATTCCAAACAAATTGGCGTAATTAGTACATATGCGTATAATTTGGACGGGTAGTAAGACGCGGTGACAATTTTTTTTCTTTTACTAAGGTTTTTTTTATATGGTTTCCCACTTTCCTTGCATGCAAATAGGGTTACATTTTTCTCTAAATGGTGCCTTCTTCCTCCCTAGACAGAAATTATGTCTCGATCCCGGCCTGGTAGTATGACACTGATCACACACACACACACAGAGTTCAAGTGTGGATGGTAATTATTTGCATTCACGCACATAAGCCAGAGTCAAACCTCTATCTTTAGCGAATGATGTGTCAATCTAGTTGCCGGGTCAAAGCTGTCAGAGCTGACCTCATTCTGCACGTGCATCACCACGTGACAATCACGTGACTGACTGAGTGGCTCAATATGGCAGTTTCCTTTAAGGAGAAACTGACCCGAGAGGAGAAGTTTAGCAGGATTATCTTTTAGAAGCGACATTTTGTCGATGTCGGGAGTATAAACACCCGCATCGGAGGGCACGTGGGTTAAGGTGTCGTTAAATCTCAGTAGGTCTTGTTTGACGGTGTTGGGGTTCGAATTCCAAACGGGTGTACTGAGGGTGATGTCTCAATAAATTGCACCCCGTGCTTGCTTCACGCAAATAGGGATACATTTCCTATCAATTCTACCTTTCTCCTCCCTACACCACTGATATATCCCGGATTGAAGGTAGACACGCTAAGCGCGGGGAAATATTGAGAGATTACCACAAACAAAATGCAGGTAAACCTCAATAATCCGGATATTTGGGGGCGAAGATTGTTCGGTTTAGCGAAGATTAGGAATTATCGAGAGAATACGGAATGGGCTGTGAGGGAGACGGATTATTTTCACAAATTAAAAAAAAATGTACATTAATTTAACTGATAACAGGTTGCATGTACTGTAGTCTTACACTTACAGTATAGAGCCTAGTATAACTTTTTACGCTACTGTAATTATTTTCTTTACAGGAAAAAAACATTTTGGCGGGTACAATATGTAAATATTAAGTATTTACTATCACTATTTATTATAATTCTCTTTTAAATTTGAGTTTGTTAGCCAATAACAATTATCTCATTTTACTTAATTCCTCTCTCGTTTTCAAATAAATGTGTTCGTATTATCCGTAATTTGGGACTACCGGAGTTTTCTCTAATTATGTTTTAACTGTAAACGGTGAGAAGTGTAATCACCCGCTGTAGCCCTCAAGTCACAATCCCACAAGACAAGTGCCGCGGGGTCTATTAGCGTCCTGCACCCCACCATAATGACCTAAGAACATCACGGTTAAATATCTACCCCACCAGGGCTCGAACACAGTTCTCTGAGAGATAGTTGTAAGTCACAGCGCGTCTTTTGGCCTGCTAGGAATATACGTATACATATAACTCCAATTTTGGTGTAGGGCAGTGTACCACCATTTGTGTGTAGGGAGATTGGGAAACCATCGACTAAAATCTACCTTCACTACACCCAGCTAGGATTCAAACCTCAGCCTTCCTGTCACTAACAAATCAGAACTAAACGACCTTGACGTTTAGACCACGCTCCTCCTGAGCACGGGCGAGACCATCATGAAATTATTTGCTATAATACTCATGACGTAAGCTCCCAGCTATATATTTCCTGGCACATTGTTGCCAACTTGCCGACATTCTCTTCCCCTCCTTAAATAAAAACGTTCTTTCTTAAGTGCAATTTACGAGGTTAAACAGATCAACGTTTCAGTAATTAAATCAGTGGCGTCTAAAGACGGAACATTCTCTTCTGTTTTTACTGAAACGCGTTCATAAATCTGTCTACAAACTGTTTAATAAGAGTTGACAAAAAGCGGAGCTGACATCTTTTTGTCCTTTCAACTGAGGATACATAAATAAGCAAAGTTTTGCGACGGTGTTTCTTGTTTAAAACATTAATCTTTGCTAAATGTATAAACAGCTTAACAAGCTACTATTATTGTTGCTATAAAACAGGACAGAATATAGTTTCTATGGCCAGCTGTAGAGAAAGTAGTGATGAAAGGCGGATACGTGGGAAATATACTGTCGGCATTTTCACATTAGCGTTCATTGTTTGTTTTTTTAACTTATCACAATGTATGCATTGACGTAAACCACTAAAACTCTATACACAGCGATAGGAAAGAAATTAAAATATTATTAATAATTTTAAGCATATTTACTTAAATTTCTAGCCAGCTATATTTTTATCATACGATTCTATAATATCGGTTTATGCATTATTAACCACCACCATTATATCTAATTATAATGATAAATCAGTTTTAAGTATTGAAGGTTGAAAAGAATTATCTGTGAAAATGCACTATAGTCGGCGCATAAAATCGACTATTTTATTTAGTCTTCAATATTAAACCTTTGATGATCGACAGCCTGGAAAACAATCAACTAAAACCACATTCATAAAACTATTTTTTTAATATTAAGATTTGTAAGCGACCATTAATTATTTTACATGAATTTTTACCATTCTATTTTTAAAAACCTTTCCATAAATGAAGACTATTGAATAAGTGGGGTGTAATATATTTCAGTACTTTTTTAACTTTAATGGTCATCATTAAAATTTCACACTGTCCTTTTTTCGCTTTTTTTGTGACGTATTCACATCGTACAGGATTAAAAATTAGCGATTAATTAGCCCATTATATCAATATAAATTTTGTCGATAGCAGCTTTCATTTTATCAACATGAGATTCACTTTGGAATTTATAACAGCTTTTACCTGGAGTTATATTTTAATGTGGTGATGATTATGATAATAATAATAATAATAATAATAATAATAATTATTATTATTATTATTATAATTATTATTATTATAATAATAATAATAATAATTATTATTATTATTATTATTATTATTATTATTATTATTATTATTATTATTATTATTATTATTATTATTATATAGTGATGATGATAAAAAGTCGTTCAAAATAACTTGAAAGCTCGAGTATTTCTTTACCACTCTTCCATCTCAAATAAAAGATAATCGTGTTGTATTAGACTATGTTTTCAGTAACGCCTCTTAGCTGTACTGTACAATATAGTAGATTACGTTAAATAAATGGTACGGTGCACCTCACAGAATTGCTCACACTTTTATCTTAAAATATACATTTTAGGTTTTGGGTTGCCAACACTTGTAATATATCACTGTTTTGTTATATATGTTAAGTTTTTTAATTAGCTGTTATATTTTACATTTAAAATAACGTTAACTTGAGTTTTCTTACACTATTTCATTAATTTTAATACATTTTTTTTACCCAATCCATAACAATATTTTAAAAATAATTAAAAATACTTATTCTTCGTTTTGGAATGTTATCTATTATGTGTAATATGGTGCATACATTTATACATTTTAATACAGGCGTCGTATTTATTGAAGAATATAAAATACTTGTCATTTTTTATATATAATAATTTTATGGTATTTCAAAATATTTAACTTAATAAAATATTTGTATCCACTGCATGGGTGTGCCATTGTAAAGAATCTGTCTCTGTCATGTTCAATCACATGGTTTAAGTTCATTGGTCGCCATTTTGAAGCTATATTCTTTATACCTTTTGTGAAAGTGCCGTGAATAATATTTTTTTTAAGTGGAATAAAACGATAAATAAGCTTTTTGCCCAACCTCAAATAAATATAAATAATATTGGCCTAAGCTACTGTGGTTAACTATCATTTACCATATGTTTTAATTACAGTTATTCAAAGTGACAGATGTCAGCTTTTGGCGTAGCGATGCTTTAGGGACTATTTCTAGTAACTTTTTGAGCTGTCATCCAAATAAACTAAGGTCGTGAATGTACTGTAGGAACAGTGTTACAGAAAAATTGAGAAAATAGAAACATCTTTCTTTGTCCACCAAAGAGCATAAGAATCAAATTTATTTTCAAAGACCTGAATTAAAGAGAACATATTATATTACTTATAGCTCAGAAACTATTGGTTTTATAAAAATATATTTCAAATAAAAGATTTTTATCTTTAATAGTACTACAACTTTACCTTTATAAGTTATTTATCATCTCGAATAATTGCAGAGAAATGATTAAAATTGGAAACAAAGTTTTATATAAAGTACCCTCAAAGTCATTTTCATAAGAAAAGGAGAGTTTCCATCTTGTTTAAATTAATAAACAGTGTTTAATTATAAATTTTATCAAAATTATTAGAGTGAAATTTGAGAAAATAGTGTTTTCTCTTTTTGCCCTTCAGTAAAATAACCTTAAATTTAGGGTTAGATATCTAATTCCAAAAAACCCTCAGGGATACATTATTCGGCTCTGCACAAGGTACAGACGGCATCACGAAAACAACTTTTTTTTTTGTTCCAGAGAGTCATGAAACGTCGACACTAATCAAAATCTTGAGTTTTTTTTTTTTTTACGAACACAATAGTTTCTCTACGAGGTATCGACTAGTACAATCCTACTAACATTAAAAACTATGTTAGTGTCACGTAATAACCACTAAACAGATTGTGTTCAAATTTCGCATGGACATAATTTGGACGTCCGGTTATCATATAGGCTAATCAAAATGTACACCCGCCCTTTTTTTTAAGACGGTGG
Source organism: Timema bartmani (assembly GCA_902151455.1). Taxonomy (NCBI): domain Eukaryota; kingdom Metazoa; phylum Arthropoda; class Insecta; order Phasmatodea; family Timematidae; genus Timema; species Timema bartmani. The sequence continues at coordinate 9,265 of CABFWB010008568.1, forward strand.
CTAAAAAAACACGACACTTTGTCTTTTTCTCTGAAAGTTATTGAAAGTTTCCTGGATATAGATACGTGCTATAAAATACATTTTGTGCGAAGAACGGGTAATTAGCTAGTTATTAATATTCGCGAAGCTGTTTTAAGGTTGTTTGATCACGTTATGAGACAATACAACTAAATTATATGTACACAGTTTTCTTTTGGGATTCTACACTTCTGTTTCCTGTAGGTTTATCTGTACACTCACCCACTTTAGTGGTAAAACGGTCTAAGGCGTCACTCTAAGTAGACTCAACCGGAATTAGAACCCAGACCAGCAAGCCAGTCTAACACGAGAGTGTTTTTTCCTAAATGATTTTACACTCTCTTTCCACGCAAATGCGAGTAGACTACCTCTAAAATGCTGCCTTCCTCATCCCTACTCCATTAGAGTAATTATCACACAGGTGGTCACGCGGTATAAAGCGTCAGTGTCGCAGATAACGGGGAAGATCGAAGTCCGANGTGTCAGCAAGTGATTTATCACAAAACTTATCCCAATCAAACAATTTAATATTTATTATGCGCAAAACAACATAGATGTATATATTCACTTCTAGTTTTTAGATCTACAACAAGTTGAATACTACTAGCCAACAAAACAAAGCATAGCCTTCAAATTGATATGCGCATGGAAGTTTGGGATTTTTTTAAATGCATATTTCTGTCAGTTATTACGTAAGAGTGTATAAAGTGAGAGTAAACTAAATTAATTATATTTTCCTATAATAAAAAATCGAAAAAAATTATAATTGAAATGTGAAATTCCGGTTCCATTAGATTTTGTCCCGTGGTCTTTATTATAGGACTATGTGTGTAAAGTTTCAGCTTTATAGGTTGTATAGGGGCTTCTGGAGATTTTGGAAACTGGCAAGATAAGCACACACGCACACACACACACACACATTAGGAAATTATTATATAGAGATAAGGAATACGAAATATTAGCAGTATAAAGACGAATACAAACACGGTGAACACATACTTGACCCGTTGACCCGCAGCACACAGCTGTATTAGTAGTTGCCTATACAGTCTATCTCGCGGAGCTTACGACTGATTTCTCATTTGTTCCATGACGTCACAAGGCCGTCAATAAAATGACCAATATCATGTTAATGTGATCTTAGGGTCGTTACAAAAGTATTTTATAACAGCTAGCTTTATTAGAATTAACAGCTAGCTTCAGATAACCTTTAATTTTGTATCAATTTCCAAACAAAATTATTTGCACATAGCCCTTTCTACAAATAAATTCTTGCAATTTGTTGATTTAATTTATTACATGGAAAAGATAAAAATATGGCGTTAGTAAGGAATTATCTATTTAAATGTTTATAAAACCTATCAAAATGTTTCAATCCACATCGGTGGTTAAATGGATAAATGCGCCAGGCTCGTTTGTTTTGATTTCTTGAAAACAGGAAGGTCGGGGTTTGAGTCCTATTCTCCTTTAATAAGTCTGACTATATTTTACTAATCAAAGTGGACAGTCAGGGTTATGTATTTTAATTGGCAAAAATCACGGAATATTTTTTAAGGGTTGAGGATTTGTTGGTTTGGTCGAAAAGGAGGGATATATTATAATCCAAAATAGGACTAGGAAATTGTTCCCTTCGTAATTAACTTATCCCCATCCCCACCCCAACACATACATTGATCAAATAACAAAATAATTTGTAAATATGTGTGCAGTTTTTTTACTTGGTAAAACCCCGTGAGCCCCAACTTGCAACAGTTCAAAAGCCACCACTGTTTCATAAACACTTAAAATACTCATTCTTAGCACTGAGTCTTACTACCCCTTCAGGCTATACGCATACATACTAATTGACCCGATGTTTGAGAGATGATAAAGGTTGAGTTTAGAGGAAGTGTACCCGCATTTTGATGAGGGCAGTAAAAATCTAAGAAAACACATCCTCAGTACACCCAAATGGAATTAAACCCCGATCTCCCGTCATCAGCAGTCCCAGGCTATTGCGAGCTTGATTGACAACTTAGACCGTGTGGACACCGAAGCGGGTAGTAAAATACTTAATAAAAAGGCTGATAAGTTTTTAAAGACGAGCGAAATTCACCAACCACCCTGTATACAGCGAGGGGTTGGTTCACACCCTCTTTCCCTCCTAAACAACAATATTTAATCTGGCACTTGGGTCGTTCTTGTACCCAGAGTCTCAGCTCAGAGCAAAACTGTGAGAACAATGAAGTTGTCCAGAGCATGCAGCCTTGTGGAGGGGAAGAACACTTTTTATCAGAACTGTTCGGAGAAATATAACTTCACTCGAATATTTGCACCTGGGGTCTACCATTTAATTTATATTCTAACTTTTATAAGAAATAACTTTAAACACAAAGTTTTAAGAGGAATAATTTCCGGTAGCAAAATACATAGGCGTTCCATTATATTAAATATAAAGGAAAAACGACTCCTGGACGTGGGTTTGATTCCAGTTGGCAGAAGATCTGTTCAACTTTATTAGTACGGTATAAAGTTGGTACTGGCTATACGTGATTTAAATTTCAAATCTAAGGTGATGGGATGAAGAGGGTAGTATTCAAGGGAGTGTAGCAGAAGTTGACTGAAAAAAGTATATAAACCCAGGATAGGAAATAAACTTCGAGAGCACTCACTTGGGTATCGAACGCTGAGCCATCATTTCAGAATCCACCACACCAGCGGTACAGCCAATTCTTCAGGTCAAAAATATATAGTACGTTCAAAGTAAATTCAAAATATTGTTACAGTGTGTTCAAAGTAGATTCAATATCAATATATTGTTATAATGTGTCTAATGGAAAATCAATGTATAGTTATAGTGTGTTCAAGGTAAGTTCAAGAAATTATGACTACTCACCGGTATCCTGAAGTAGGAGGTGAGTCCTGGAAGAAATGAGGACAATACTCACCGGTATCCTGGAGTAGGAGGTGAGTCCTGGAAGAAATGAGGACAATTCTCACCGGTATCCTGGAGTAGGAGGTGAGTCCTGGAAGAGATGAGGATAATACTCATCGGTATCCTGGAGTAGGAGGTGAGTCCTGGAAGACATGAGGGCAATACTCACCGGTATACTGGAGTAGGAGGTGAGTCCTGGAAGAACTGAGGGCAATACTCACCAGTATCCTGGAGTAGGAGGTGAGTCCTGGAAGAAATGAGGACAATACTCACGGGTATCCTGAAGTAGGAGGTGAGTCTTGGAAGAACTGAGGGCAATACTCACCGGTATCCTGGAGTAGGATGTGAGTCCTGGAAGAAATGAGGACAATACTCACCGGTATCCTGAAGTAGGAGGTGAGTCCTGGAAGAAATGAGGATAATACTCACCGGTATCCTGGAGTAGGAGGTGAGTCCTGGAAGACATGATGGCAATACTCACCGGTATCCTGGAGTAGGAGGTGAGTCCTGGAAGAACTGAGGGCAATACTCACCGGTATCCTGGAGTAGGAGGTGAGTCCTGGAAGACATTAGGGCAATACTCACCGGTATCCTGGAGTAGGAGGTGAGTCCTGGAAGAACTGAGGGCAATACTCACTGGTATCCTGGAGTAGGAGGTGAGCCACACCCACGGGTTGGACGCCGTCTCCCCCTCAGATGCTGGCGTCCCGGCGCCATTCACCGTCTTCTTGTCCTCCAGCTCATGCCGCAGTTTGGGGTTGATGAACTCGACGCTAGCCTCTCCCGGGTTCACGGTGTTGTCCTCCAGCGTCGCGGCGCTCCTCCTAGTCCTGACAGCCACCGTCGGAACGCAGCGTGCCTCTACACGCTCGATATACCGGAACAGGTAGTAGGATACTGACAGCTCGGCCACCGCCAGCAACAGGAAGAACGTGTACCAGACCCGCACCCCTTTGTACATTACCACCTGCTTCCCGGGGCTTTGGTCAGGAATGTTGGACGCCCCTTTGTACTTCGTGGCCTGCTTTTCGGGGCTTCGGTTTGAACTGTTGGACGCCCCTTTGTAATTTGTGGCCTGCTTCCTGGGGTTTCGGTCGGGACTGTCGGACGCCCCTTTGTACTTTTCGGTTTGTTTCCCGGGGCTTCGGTCAGGATTGTCAGACGCCCCCTTGGGACCATGGGTTATCTCTTTGTGACTATAGGGTCCCCCATTTGGACCATGGGTGACCTGTTTTGTATTATTTGGCACTTCTTTTGTACTGTCGGTTGCCTTCTTGAGACTGAGAAGGCCCCTACTGTATCCATGGGCTGACCCCTTGGGGCTGTGAGGGCCCACCCGTGGGACATTCGGCCACCATTGCTCTCACTCCGAGCCCCACATCAGTTCTGACTCCACGGGCAGATTAATGTCCACTCAGGTCTCGGTACAGATTCGAACCAAACAACTGAAAGCCAACACAAGACACGCTTCACGCAACCTCCGGGACGGTTACAAACATCCCGCAGTAAGGCTCGTCTAGTCTGTTTCACCAGTGACGCGGTTCTCTCCCTTCTCACGCAAATGTGAGTGTATTTCCTCTAATCTCTACCTTTATGATCCCTGCTCTATTAGTGCAGTCAAAACAGGTGTTAGGACCCGGTGACAAACTAAACACAACAAGTTTCACTAATAGTGTCTGAGATTGTCAGGAAAAATAAACGGAACGGTGCACCGCACACATTCTCTCTCTCTTTTATCAATAGAAACATTTACTAAAGACTAGTAAGATTTGTCAAACAAATAATATACATTGTAGCAGAAACATCGAGAAAATAGAAACAGCTCTATCCGCCAAAGTTCATAACAATCAATTTTCATTTCAAAGACCTCCATAAAAATATGCAGCCTATATATTTGATTATAGCTAAGAAACTATTGATTTTATAAAATTATATTTTTTACAAAAGATTTTTATTTTTAATAGTATTAAAACTTTATAATGATATGCTATTTATTATCTAAGATAGTTGTGGAGATATTATCAAAATTGGATATCCCCACTTAAATAAAGTATCCTTAATGTCATTTTCATGAGAAAATGAGACGCCATTTTTGTTTGTAATGTTAAACAGTGCCTAGATACGAATTTTAATCATAATCGTTAGAGCGGACTTTAAGAAAATCAAGTTTATCTCCTTTTTTTCCTTTAAGTAAACTAACCTTAATTTTTGGGTTGGATATCTAATTTCCAAAAACGCCGCGATATTAGAGAAGAAGATAATATTTTTAATCTCAATTTGATACGTGTTTTCGAATCACTCTATCATTGGTATATATATACATCACTGCCCGTTCACCCACTACCCAAGTTAACTAATCTGAGGGTACAGGATAGTGATGACGTATTTTATTTAGTTTTTAAGATGTAAGCTTCAACGCTTCCGTGAGACCATCTTGTTTACATTTCTAGCTATTGTATATTTTCTTTTTTTATCGCGGCAACACTGTCATCCACATTGTTATATTGTTTGTTGAGCGGAGGGAATGAAATGTTGGTTTTAGGAGCTCATCAAACACTTTATTCACTCCTGATCTGCATAATCTGCCGTTGTTTGCATAAACTACCGAGGAGTATGTTTATATAATGGATGAATGGTAAATTCCTGATAATCATATTTGATGAATAATGTTTAAAAATGATAAATACGGCCGCAGATAATCGGATATTGTGATTGACATAAATCAAATAAAAATACAAACATTTCTTAAAACTATGAAATATTTGTTCAGATTTTGAATTTTCTTAAAAAACAAAATCAATTATCTAAAGAACGAAAGGAGGCGGAATTTTTTACATATCGTTTAATATTTATTTATTTATTTAGCATCGCGTCTTACTACCCATTGGAGTTATACTCTTATGTATTAATTAAGCTAATGAGTTATAGATTGGGGAAGTTGAATTTAGAGGGAGTGAGCCAGCATTTGCGTAGAGGGAGAGTGGAAGGCCATTTAGGAAAAACCACCCCCAGATCACCCGACCGAGATTCGAACCTCAATCTCCCCGTCCTCGGCAGTTTAGCTCAATTCGAAACGAGTGCCTTAGCTAACTTCGCCACCGAGGCGGATAACGTTTAATAAATTTATTCATAATAGCTTGAGTAAAATTCTCTCTCCCATCGGCGTAGTTAGGGGGGAAAACAGAGGGGACCCCCCCCAGTACTGTACAAGGAACATTGAATTGTTTTATTTATAAAATCCACATTTGGACAAAAGTATATTTTACATGACTTATAGAATAAATTCCGTTATATTATTCGTGTTATTTATTTGACACGATACCATTTTTATTTCCTAAACTCAAAGTGAAAAGTGTGTCCGCCCTGTCCGCCCTGCTAATTAAGAGTTTTATTCTCCCTCCTCATCCTTATCGCAGTTGCTGAGTCGAGAGAGACAGTGAAACTTGCCCTCCCGTTTGTTCCAAGCTATCACGTGTCCGCTGTACAATCCACACTAACTTCGGAAATAATATGTATTTTTAACTACTCATAAGATTACAAAACTGGATTATTAATTTTTGGAAATATAAAATTGTTCCCAACCTGTGGGTCACGGACAATTTATTTTTTTGGTGGGTCACGAAAATAGTGGATAAAATATGATTTAGTTTGTTCAAAGAACACGCCTTTTTAAATGAGTGTTTTATTTTTATTTTATCCAGAAGTGGGCTATAATCCATTTTAAGTAAGAATAATCGTATCTGATAGATGGAAATAATTACTATATCTACTTTCACGGATCCATACGTCAAGTCAAGTGATTTACAGCTGTCACTTTTGATAGATACTATCAATACTTGCATATAATAATAGTAATAATAATAATAATAATAATAATAATAAACTATTAATGTTGACCACAAACAAATGTTTTTTAAATTCTCTAAAAGGGCTTTTCTATGAAGATTGGAGTGTATGCTTTTTGTTACAAGTCTGGCCTGAGAAGCCAAACTTGTCCAACCAAGTACAGTAGCCCCATGGCTTCTTTGGTGCTGATTAACAGCTCACAGCTGACAGCTGACGGCTTTGGAAAACTACCAGACCAAATTATGTATCCCTACGCCGAACCATATGATCTGCAAAAAACATGTGTTTAGCAGCTGTCACTTCATGACAGTCAACATTTAGGTATATATCTAAATTTTGACTGTCAGAAGTCAGCTGTGAGCTGTCAGTCAGCACCAAAGAAGCCATGGAGCTACTGTAGTGAAACATATTCTGCCGTCACGACCACAGCCATTAGTGATTTAATATTTAGTATTTAGAAAATATATAGACGGACTTTAGATTGAACTGAGATCCAAAATTACTTTATTTGATCCAGACAAAGATTCCCTTTTCAGAGTCAAAGTGTCTCAGTTATCCGTTTGAACAAGACTGACTAATTACGAAACTATAATTTTCTTTATAGTGCATATTATATATTTTACAAATACTGTCAATATTTTGCAGGGAAAAATACAAAAATTAAAAGTTTATTCATCATTAAGTGATATTTTGTTTGTAAAAAACACAAACAAGATGTTTCATATAACTTTGGGGAAGTGTGTCACTAAATATCTATATGAATTTAAGTGGGTCATTGGCCAATCAGTTCTAGAACAGCCGTTATTCTATGTAAAACGAAATACTATAGATTTAACTTTAAGCACCGCGTCCTACCACCCGTTTGGTTTATACGCATTGCTATACATTAACGTGTCAGTTGGAGAAAATAAATAGCCTTAACTTTACATGAATTAAATCATTTGAAAAGGTCCAACTTGATTTCAAACTATACCATGGATATAATAGTTATCTAAGCTTGGAGAACATTTTATAGATGACAACAATTCACTCACTCCCTGGATGTAAATTTATATGCAACTAGGAACTGCTATCATTAGAATGAGCTTCATAGTCTCGACCTTATCTACCAACTGTTGTAACTAGAGTGAGCTTCATAGTCTCGACCTTATCTACCAACTG
>CABFWB010008571.1:0-17198 GCA_902151455.1 Timema bartmani
TACATTATTCCGTTCAGAAATCTTACGAGTTTATATAGAGAGAGAGAAAGTCTGTGCGGTGCGCCGTACCATTTATTTTATATATTTCTTGTCTATAATCCCGCAAAATTGTATTTTATTTTGTGTAGTTATAGTATTCTTTTTTTTTGTCACTATCCTGCCAAATGTAATCTTATCTTTATAGTTTCCAACAAAGAGCTATTAAAGCTCATGGAAACACAGTTCCAAATAAATAAATATGCCCCCATTTCTAAATATTAAATTTGTGGCACTAGGACACTGCAGGGCATTTGTAAATAGGAATCGCTTCAAATACCCTATATTGAGGGGTCCCTTAGCTTTGGTTTTATTTTTGATTTAAATGCCTTTATAAAACACAATTCCACTCAATATTATTGGTGAACATTTAAAAGATATTAAAGGGTTTTTTCCTTTTGTCACTTTGGCTTTTAGATTGATCTCGATTATATTGACACTACAAATTCCTATTAATTGAGATATTTTTAAATAATTGTAGACATTCAATCAAACTTTTTCTTTAGTGTGCGATGTAGTAGAGCTTTTCAGTGTAGGGGGTGGATAATGAGGGTTTGGGTGACTACAAGCTGCTTTGTTTACCAACAGGTGTCACTAGTTTCACCAGTCAGTAGGTAGTGTTATTTCGAAACATTGATTTGGAAAAAAAAGTTATACAAATGGGATGGGGGATTGCGGACAGGGTGCCGTTAGAATGCTGTCAGCCAGTCAATTTCCGAATTCCTTGAACGTAAGTTTCTAGAATGATGGTAGTGGAAGGGTGCGGGTAAACTGTGGATTCACTCACACGTTCACCGAAAAACTAACGCAGAACAGAAACGTGGTCACGTGACAAGCTCTAAGCCAATCACAAGATTTCCACCTAATCGGCGCGAGCTGGTCCGCTAAAGTTCAACTCTTCTCCACTTTGTCCACTTTGCCTGAGATGTTTGGCACAGGAGAACCAATCAAATCTCAGAATCAACCATCTCAAATCAGTACGCATGCGATCTACAGCCAGAAGCTGTGTCAGTTGCTGTGCCACTCAAGCAGATTCTGCTTTATATTTTCGGCGAACGTGTGAACCAAGATTTAGCCTAGCCAGCTCAAGTAGTAGTTCTGTCCTAGAGCATTTTCACCAACCATTATAAATTACTAACACATCAAAGCGGTTGCTCTAAATTAATAAAGTAGTATCAATATTTTTATTTTTAGCTTTTGACAAACTCATCGTATTTTTATTAATGTTATAAAATTTTGTTTCATAATTTTTTTAGTAATTAGTATATCAAAATTGTATCTGCAAGGAAAAAATTTACCATTTTTGAATTTTAAGCTGTATGATATTATTTAGAATTTTGTTCCTATTTTCATTGCTAAGAATATGATCCACTAAAAAGTCCCACCCTTAACAGACGTGGGGCCCTGGGCAAACTTAATTTGCGGGGCCCCCAGTTATATGACACCCCCTCTCCCAAAATATGTTTTTTAGTACCACGTCTTACTACCCGTTTGGGTTATATGCTTATGTACAAATTACGCTAGTGAATTATGGATAAATATGTTTGAATTTATAGGAGGTGCACCCGTATTCACGTGGAGAGTGAGTGGAAAACCATTTAGGATAAAACCAGCCTCAGTGCACTTGACCGGGATCGAACCCTGATCTTCCCGTCATCAAGATCCAGTCTATTGCGAGAGTGGTGCCTTAGACCATGGGGCCATAGAAGTGGGTAAACCAGAAATCAGAAAAAACTTTTTTTAAAGTGTTATGACAGTATTTTGCCCATAGGCTATAGCTCTATACACATTTTCTGTCATATAAGGAATCAGGAAATGCCTTTAAAGATAAATACATTTAATAATATATTTTAGAAGTCGTGTTTTTATACTTATAAGAGTTGATTTTTACGAAACATTTGTTATATTTTCTTCTCTAATCAAATTGATATGTATAAATGTAAAAAGAACAACTGCGCTAGGTTTTAATTAAATCGGTTATTGCATTAAAAATTTATCTCGAGAACACATCCACCACAGACATCGGCGAATGCAACTCCATAAATCAAACCACATGATCATGTTTTTTTATTTTTACTCTTTATTAATATTTGATAGTTCAAAGTTATAAAGTTTCCTGCAAATACACCCAACAAGAATAAGGAAATACAACGTAAAGTAACAATCTTACAAAAAGTTGTAGCATGTCATTTATATAATATGACATCTACAGTCAAAATTTCTTTAAAAAAAAATCAAAGTTCCATAAATACAATTAAAACAAGATAACAAGTACTAATTTATTCCAATAAGAAGAGACAGGTGGTGACTCACTCAGAATTGATATTGCCGGAAAACGCCCAAGCGTCGAGGAACATTTCCCCAGTGAACCATTTCGGTATCGTGAGCATTTTCACGTCTTGATCGAAGGGCACACGTCAGAGAAAAGAGAGATTATTGTCTCTGTTCACCACTCCTGCTGACAGCGCTAATGAGGAATTGGATTTATTTCGCAACTCTTCCTCTACTTTCCCCTTAGCTCTCAATATCCTGTCCAGGTTATGTTGCTATATAACAGATTCCCCGTGGATCACATTTTTGTATTCGATTGTGTTTATTCAGCGGAGGAAGGACTACTCCATACAATTTCAGCACCGAAGACTACTGATGGCCACGATGTATTGGGCACCGTTCTCACCGCCGCGTCGCAGAGGAAGCCTCTTCTGAGAACATTGAGTATTATGTCAGAATGTCTGACGTTGCTATCTATGTCTCTCAAAGATAGTTTGATGTTTTAGAATGTTTTGCTTTATTTTCAATGTCGATTAGATATTGGGTATTATGTCAGAATATCTGACGTTGCTATTTACGTCCCTCAGACATAGTTTCGTGATTTAGAATGTCTTGCTTTACTTTTTATGTCCACCAGACATAGTGTATTGTGTTAGAGTGTCTGAAACATTTTCTATGTCCATCAGACATGGTTTCTTTAGTCAGATTGTCTGACGATTATTTCACTATGCCCATAAGGCATAGTTTAAATACGAGGGTTCTATGCTCTACATATGTATAGGACCAGGTGATTGAGTATACTGAGTCCGTGAATTTGATTTCCTTTTCTAAGTCCTTAAGACATTGTTATATTTTTATGACACCCTAAACGGTATGAGCTCGTTTAGAATCTCTTTATGGCGACCATCAAACCATCTAACATTTTCTTCTTGGACATAGCTAGGTCATTGACTGGTTTCAGTCACGATTACACCCTTGTTTGTGTAGCTATTTACGGTCGCAACCTGTGGGGGCACTACTAGGTTGAAGTAGTGGCCCGCAAGGATAATGCTTTCTTTTCGGCCCCATCAGGTGCCATATTTATCTTAGTGTTCAAAGATAGTTAATATTAGCTATTTTATGCCCTAGTAATGGGTAGATGTATAAATTTACTATTGATTGCTCTGGCAGTACTCATTAGGAAATAACCGGCCATAGTAAATTACTGTGTAGATGCCTGATTGTTAGCCATCTATTATTTGTAAAATGGAAGCTCCTCTTATAGGATGTTATTCTTTGCTTTTTTGTAACTCTCCATGAGAGTTAGTACAAGCAAGCTAGCTTAAAGTATATTCTTTTAAGTAACTCTTAAAACATAGGATTTAAAGGTATATTTATGTTTTCAATTGTTTAACTTTTATTCATGATTAGACCTCTCAGGTATTAGTCTGGTCTTAGCCTGGCTAGATTGTCTTTTTTATTTTGCCTAAAACTTAATTCTCCTTTTTAATGTGGCCGAGTTGTGGCAGATGATTCAAAGTAATATCCCTATTTATAGAGTTGTTTAACTAAACAAAATGTTCTAACTACTGTCGGTTCCATGTGTACAAAGTAATTATACCTATTCGTCCAACCTAATCTTTTCTACCTCAATAACGGAATACAGTTATCATTAATTAATTGAATTTAAATCTTGTCACTCATATGTAATTCTATAAATTTTTGTTTGCTTTTTAATAAACTTATTTGTTAAACTTATATATTTTTGTGATGCATTTTCCTTCCCTATCCTTCATCATTAGTTAAGTAAAAGCGATCGTTTCTTCTTGCTTAACCGGTGAGATGTTTGACAATACAGAGTTAAAGTTATATATATAAAAAACTATCAGTAAATAGAACATTAAATTGGCGACTTCTCACCTTGAACCGTGTGACCATTAATAATACAATCATAAACACTTATAATTACAATATACCTCGGCTAACTCAGAAATCTGGTAAATACTAAAAACAACCTACCATCAAACTAGAAAAATGGCAGTTTAAATCTATGTCCTAAATTTAATGTCCCGCTATCACATGATAAATTACAAAGTAAAAATTTAACTATCGATGTCAGATAGCCCACGGCGTCTTTCCTCAAATAACATGGCCGTAGCCCCAAAACTGAGTTAAAACTCTCAAACAATCAAAACCAGAGATTACTAAGATCGGGTAAAAGAACCACGAGGGACAACTAAATTTGAACATGGAGTCATACTAGCCAAAATATCCCCAAATCAAGCAATTTAAATTTAACGAGCCCGCAGTTAATAATTTTGAAGAAGAACAGAAATAATTACGCCAAATAGAATTCTGAATAGTCATTAAGTATATAAACCTCCTAACAAATAATTATGACAATGAATTAAACCATAACGCCAAAAATGAATTTTGAGAAAAAGAAATATACGCTTAAATATAAAAGGACATCGCCAACCTTGAACAAGTCAGTAATTTCGACACACAAAAACTATGCCATAAGGACATTGTACAATAGAGCTGCACGCTCAACAATATAAACTATGCCTGAAGGGTAAAGGGAAAAGAGTCAGAAATACTGACATACAAAAATTATGTCATAAGGACATTGAACAAAATAGAGCTCAACGCTCAACAATATAAACTATGCCTGAAGGGCAAAGGGAAATGAGTCACAAATACTGACACACAAAACTTTATGGTATTCCTCAATACTTTTAATATCCGCCGTAGCTATCTCTGCGGCGAGGAGGTGACTTAGACACCTCAAACATCGTGGCCTTCTGTACTTCTTCCTGGTTGAAGCTTGTGAAGCTCTTCCCGCAGTTCCTCCATCAAGTGATTACAATAGAATAGGTAGATGTGAAACAAGGACAGGCCCATTTATACCAGCGGGACTAATAAAATTTGGCAATGTACGAAAAGGAGGGGGGGATTCATCAGATATTACGCTACCCGACAACTAGCGCTTGTTAATGCCTGATGGTGTGCGATGTACTGATGCCTCTCTCATTTACTCGTCGACTGGCCCAGGTGTTAAAAGTGTGGATCGTGATGGTCTTCCAAGTCGAGTTGCCTCGTTCGTTGGGGTAACTTTTGCTGAGAACTGGGCGTCTCCCACCTGTGATGTCGCAGTGAGTCTATATCTGCCAAACATTATTAGACATTATTAAATCTGGTAGTAACAGTATTTACCTTTTACAGGGTTTCGTTGTGTTAACGTGTTAAAAGTTAATCAACACGTTGCAACTATCCTACCCTTTTTTTATCAACAGTTCCCAGAAAAAGTGGTAACTAGGTAATGAATAATAATAATAATAATAATATTTAGCACCGCGTCTTACTACCCGTTCGGGTTATACGCTTAAGTACTAATTACGCTAATGGGTTAGGAATTGGGAGGGTTGAATTTAGAGGAAGTGAACACGCATTTGCGTGGAGGGAGAGTGGAAAACCATTTAGGAAAAACCACCCCCAGTTCACCCGACCGAGATTCGAACCTCGATCTCCCCGTCCTCGGCGGTCGGGCTCAACACCAACTAGCGCGTTAGCCAACTACGCCACCGAGGCGGGTTAAGTAATGAATATGTAGCGTTGAGTATCTCACTGCCATCTCATCCCTTCGGCGTGAGCGCCAAGGTGCAGTTCGATATGACCGTGCATCAGATAATACTCTCTTCCTCAACAGGAAGTACCAGCCAGTAGAGGATTTAAGCTCCAGCACCCAAGAGCCACCACAGCAGGAAAGGAAAGGGAAGGAATCAGTCCCACTATGCATAAATGTACCACCATCCTCGATACAATTTAATTAATTAATTTAGCACCGCGTCTTACTACCCGTTCGGGCTATACGCTTAAGTACTAATTACACTAATGGATTAGGAATTGGAAAGGTTGAATTTAGAGGATGTGAGCCCGTATTTGTGTGGAGGGAGAGTGGAAAACCATTTAAGAAAACCACCCTCAGTTCACCCGACCGAGATTTGAAACTCGATCTCCCCGTCCTCTGTGGTTTAGCTCAACATGACTGGTGCGTTAGCCAACTACGCCACCGAGGCGGGTATCCTCGATACACTAACAACTAAAAGCACGTACTGTTTTATCCCTAACAAAAATTTTGTAATATAGAAAATTTTAATCCTTAAATACGAAGTTACTATGAACATCAAAGTAGCGCCCTAGCACAAGGATAAAGAATAAAATATCATCCTTATTATAAAATCAGCATACTTAGCAACATTCTTACATGTTTTCTCCAAATTATAATTTTAATTTTCATTAACTTTAATTATTATTTAAAAGCAAAACATTCATTTGACTTTACTACCTCAAAGTATATTTACATACATATATATATATCAATTACAAAAACTATACTACCCTAATTTGTTCTATTAGATCTAGTAGAATCTTAACAATATATACAAAATTACCTTTAATTTTTTTTATAATTACATATTTTACTTTACATACTATCAACTTTTTTTTAGATGACTGACATGCGCTCTACGAGTTATATCAGCATCATCCAAATGTTCTAGTAACACAGACACAGGTGTCGAAAATGATTTGATGTGCCATGGACCGCCTCATATCGGTGTGAGCTTGGCAAAGATCCTGTCAGCAGCTGAACTCAAAGGGAAATTACGACACATTACTTTGTCGTTCACTGACACATGCACTGGCTTTCGACCTCGGTTGTAAATCGTGGCCAGTCTAACCCTGGATCTCCGCAAATTATGAAAGGCAAGCTTACAACTTTCATAATAAGTGGAGTCCCCAGAATCCCCAACCAGAGAGCCAACGTCCCAAATTGCAAACAAGGGATGATTTAATTCTCTACCAAGTAACAAAGATGATGGCGTGGCGCCTGTAGACTCATGTATAGCTGAGTTAAAAGCAAGTGATAAAAAAATCTAACTCCTTATCCTAGTGAGGCTGCGTATTACCATGATAAATGGTCAACTCAATGTTTAAGTTTCTATTGAACCTTTCTACCTGATTGGGGGCAGGGTTGTAAGGGCTAGTAGTAACATGATACCCCACGCAAAAAACATATCATGAAATACCTTGGAGCGAAAACAAGGACCATTATCGCTTACTACTTTCCTGAGGGTGCCAAAAATAGCCCATACTCTATGAGAGAGCGCTTTAACCGAAGTGGAACCCTTCATATTCCTAAGGGGAATAATAACAAAAAACTTGGAAAAACCATCAATAAGGCTAAGTACACAGGTATTCCCATTGGTTGAACGAGTGATGGGGCCTACAAAATCAATAAACACAGTTTCCCACGGGCTAAGAGCAACATCTGCAGGATGTAACCAATAACGAGTGTTCTGTGGAGGTTTGGCTCCCAAACAACCATCACATTTTCTAATCCACTGTCTAATATCTTGGTACATATTGGGCCAAAAAAACTCCTGAGAAATCTTACGATGAGTTTTGAAAATCCCCAAATGGCCTCCAAAAGTAGAGTTGTGAAAATACTTAAGAATCATATTCCTTAATTTAGTGGGAACAAAATTTTTTCTTCCCCTGCGAGCACAATAGATTTGTATGCATAGAAAAGTTCTCGACCTTATCACCCTTAGCTAGGCGATCAATAATATCCCTACAATACGGATCTTCCAGCTGATGTTGTGCTAAAGAAACAAATGACTCTGGAATTGAACTGATAACGCTAACTTTAGTAGGAATAGGACAAGAAAGTATAGGGTACACTCCTTCGTTGATGCTAGAAAGAACATCAGCAACTACGTTATCTTTCCCCGATACGTGTACAGTAGTGAACTTGAAGTGAGACAACTTCATAACCCAACGGCCAATTTTTCCTAACTGTTTTGGGTGAATAAACATCCACGACAGGGCTCTATTGTCAGTATACAACACGAACTCGCGTTGCTCCAGATAATCTGAAAACTTCTCAATGCCAAATAAGCATCTGAGGCATTCTTTTTCGTAAGCACTGTACCTTTTTTGCGCATCAGTAAGGGCTTTGCTAGCATAAGCTACCGGTAGTAAACCTTCGGGGTATCGTTGAGAAAGAAGGGCGCCAAGAGCATAGGACGAAGCGTCAACCTTAAGTTCAAAGGGCAATGAAAAATCAGGCATTCTAAGTACCTTAGGGGACACCAAATTTTTCTTAAGTATAGCAAAGGCTTTCATTTGATCATCTCACCACACAAACTGCAAGCCTTTCTTTTTTAAATGGTTTAACGGGGCAGCCACCTCAGAAAAGGAAGGAATGAACCTGGAATAATATGCACACATCCCCAACAAAACGTTGAACTTGTTTTAGATTATTTGGGACAGGAAGATCAACAATGGGCCTAATACGTTCAGAATCCACAAGGATATTACCCTTAGAAATTACATATCCCAAATATATTATCGAATCAGTGCCCACGTCACTTTATAAGGATTAACAGTGAGACCAGCCTCCCTTAGGCGATGGAGAACTAATTTGAGATGATCGTTATGTTCTTCTAAGGATTGACTATATATGCAAATGTCGTCCAAATAATTTGATATAAATTTTAATTTGAAATCCGCCAAAATATTGTCTAACACTCGACTCAGCGCCGTTCCACCCCAACTGATCCCAAGGGGAACTCTATTATACTCATAAGAGTACAATGAAGAAAACTAGCATTCAGGTTTATCAAACTATAGACCTTAGCCCCCCCCCCCCCCCCAAACNCCCTAAATGTTGAAAGGCACTTTCAACAGTGGGAATAGGGTAGGGTCAAACACAAAATCGGTTTATTCATTTTACGATGATCAACAATTAGTTTATGTCCACCACCTTTTCTTGGAATAATAAATGCAGGACTGACATATGCCTATAGAGAAGGTCTAATGACATTTTTATCAAGCAGATCTTGGACTAAGTCCCTAAAAGATTCTAATTTAGGCGGTGAGCATGAATAATGAGGAGATCTTACTGGACGGGAATCAGAAAGAGATCTTTTATAAGGGAAGATATCACATTTACGCCAATTAGTGTTTATGATGTCATAAAAACTTTGAGTGGTCGCATTAAGTTCAACGGAAGTATTACTGATCAAAATGTTTTCGTTCTTTTTTATCATATTTTAAAATTTAATTTTGGTGGAGGAGTCAAATTTGAAATAAATATGATTTCTACCTAAATCGATTTTGCTTTGAGTTTTTGTTAGAAAATCGACACCTAGTATAATTTCATAAGGTAAGTTGGTGACAACAGAAAATGAATGTTTCCAAGAGAAAAACCTCTAACTTTAATTGAACAATACACACTTTTGTTTGCTTTAAGAGTGGTTCCATTTGCAATGGCAAAGAGTTTAGTTTTAAAATATGTCACCGCAGAAGAATCTAAGTTAGGTAAATTATTCATAAATTGGGAATTTATGAAAGAAAAACTAGCCCCAGTATCTTTAAGTGCAAAACGGGAAATAGAATTAATAGATACTTTAATAGGGGGTTCCAAAACATATAGTAGGGTGTTGCGTTCCCCAGAAAAGCCATGACTATGTCGGCGAAACACTAGTTTTTTGCTCTACATTGACTTTTGTAATGTCCCATTCTACCACAATTGTAAAACTTGATTGAAGCCATATATTTTCTTTGTAATTGTTTATTCAAGCCCTGGTTATGACTAGCATGAGGTTTGGTAGTGTGAGATTGACTTGGTTTACTATAATTGTAATTATGATTATTAGGTTTGCTAGAACTAGCATTATCCAATTGTTTAAGCACTGAGGGTTGGAAACCAAACACTTTGTTCTGCTAGCATGGAACTTTCTATTTGGGATGCTAAGCAATGCAGCTCCACCATTTAGGATGGTTGAGAAACAAAAACAAAATGACGTCCTGTTAAGGGCGACACATTTTCTAGAATAGTTGTAACTATTTCCCTTTCCTCTAAATTGAGCTCCAGTATTTTAGCTGCCTGAGAGACCTGACATAATGAAGTTAGGTAAGGATTCGTCTGGGTTTTGAAATCTATTTACAAATTGGTTTTTTAAACTAGCTTTGGCTCGTGGAAGGACTAAAATACTTAAAATTTTATGCCTACATGTTCTCCATGAAAGATTTTGTCCCAAACGCTCTACCAATAATTGTGTCAAATAACAACTGGTTTTAGTCAGACATAATGTAAGAAGTTTAATTTCATTTTCTAAATTCAACTCACAGAATTTGTTAATTTCTAACAGAAATTTAAATACTATTTTATAATTTTGACCGTCACAAAACGGTATTTTTTCTAATAATCCTGACAAGACTTTAGATTTAGTACTATCTGTGATATTGCCCGACGGCGCTTGCGAGGTGTTTATATTATTAGATTGGACTGTAATAGGTAAGTTTTCAATTTCTTTATTTATATCAGCTGGTCTTTGGTTAATTTTAGTAATTTGTTGAGCCATGGGGAGTGTGTTGGCAATCCGGGAAATCTTCGGTTGTGAATTCAAGAAGTTCAAAGTGATTCGCAGATCACTTACCTCAGTTTTATCAGCAACCACCCAACCTCGTTCTCTAATGGCTGCTATGAGTTCAGTCCGGGATAGAAGTTCCACCATGTTTGTGTCTCCATTTGATGGTAGGACAGCGTCAGCTTCAACAGGATCTCTGTTGCCCATGGCGTATATGACTCAGTTACATGAAAGTGAAAATCACAATTATGAACAAGGTCATAATTGAAAACTTATTACAAATAAATTAAGTAGGTGTACTATGTAAACAATGGACAGTTTGAAGTTTATTGAGAGTAGCGCAGTTTGTACTTATTCCTGGTTGAAGCTTGTGAAGCTCTTCCCGCAGTTCCTCCGTCAAGTGATTGCAATAGAATAGGTAGACGTAAACCAAGGACAGGCCCATTTAGACCAGCGGGACTAATACAATTTGACAATGTACGAAAAGGGAGGGGGATTCATCAGAGATTACGCTACCCGACAACTAGCGCTAGTTAATGCCTGGTGTTATGTGATGGAATGATGCCTCTCTCATTTACTCGTCAACTGGCTCAGGTGTTAGAAGTGTGGATGGTCTTCCAAGTCGAGTTGCCTCGTTCGCTGGGGTAACTTTTGTTGAGAACTGGGCGTCTCCCACTTGTGATGTCGCAGTGAGTCTATATCTGTCACACATTATTAGAACTTATTAGATCTGGTAATAACAGTATTAACCTTTTATAGAGCTTTGTTGTATTAACGTGTTAAAAGTTACTCAACACGTTACAGTGGTGAGTGATAATGAGTGACAATAATAATTGAACGAGCACTTATATAGCAAAGAAAACCAAGCGTCACATGCCTAAAGAGAATGGGAACGGAGGAAGAGGGTGTGAAAGGACAGAATTTGAGAACAGTCTCCCGCTACCAGAGAGCAGGATCACCTTGTGGAATACATTGGAAGGACGGAAAATAAGGTGGAAGGGAGGGGTGCGAGAGGAAAAAATAATAGTGGGGAGAATAGTTCGTTGAGTGACCCTCATTTGTTTTCTTGGTGTGGCTTTCCTTCACGAGCCGGGGTGTCAGTTCATTCCTCGCTTCAGTCTATCATATCGTGAGTGACAGTGTGGAGGTGGCGGCTTGGCGACTACAAGTTCATATTCAAATGGGTCATAGGATTAGCTTAACATCCCTTCATTGTAACGTTACATGTAACGTGTTACAATTAGATTACATGGAAGATTTATTTACGACTTAAGGCCCTGACACAGACTCCGTAAGCTCCGCATCCTTATAATGGTCCTTAGAAATGTAAATCGCGTCTACACAGTCCTTATCCGTAATCACGTGACCATGCTAACCTATGAGAAAGTTGGAAACAAGGTCCAATAAAACGCTTCGAAAGGAAATTTTCTAGAGCTAGGTGCAAGCAGATGATATTCCAGCAGAATAATATAGCATGAGTAACTACTCAACATACTTTTATAAAACGTTCAGGATATTTCTGAAATAGCTCAGTCCGTAAAATTATTTTATAATTTTGTATTTGTTTCTATATCAACGGATCCGTTGGCCGCCATTGGTGCTTTTATTTCGATGCGCGCGTGCGCACGCTTACTTTGGTGTTATTGGTAGTCTTTAGCAGTCCGTATCGACTAGTCCTTA
This sequence comes from Timema bartmani, assembly GCA_902151455.1. Classification (NCBI taxonomy): domain Eukaryota; kingdom Metazoa; phylum Arthropoda; class Insecta; order Phasmatodea; family Timematidae; genus Timema; species Timema bartmani. Next base: position 12,405 of record CABFWB010008571.1, read on the forward strand.
GAAAGTTAAAGTTGAGTCAACTTCTACGGAGTGGTAAGGACTAAGGAATTAAGGGTATGGACTCTGTAGACAGTGCAATCTATAAGTGTGGAGTCGATCTCTTACGGAGTACTAAGCGCCTTACGGATACGGAGTCTGTATATAGGCCTTTAATTCTTAGACCACTTGGCCACTTTTCCGTGCTATTTTACTTGACCTGCATCTTTTTAACCATCAGAGCTAATTTGATATATTTTCTAAGGAGGTCGGGATAAGGAAGGTATAATTTATATGAAGTGTACACGTATTTGTGTGAATAGACAGCGAAAGACTATTTAAGAAAAAGCACCTAAGTATAAGTTGCCAGGATTCAAATCCCGAACTCTTCGTCACTAGCAAACCAGACAAGACTAGATTGACGCTTTTTCTGAATTGCCCGGCTGTTCGAGTTGAATAAAATAAATTTATACATTTCTAAACAATCTTTAAAACATTTATGATGCAGAAGACTAACGTTCGCGAACCTTTGTTTCAGGTTTTCTTATTTTTATTCCCATCTTCCCTGTTCACTCTATTTGGCTGTTATGGAGAGTAAGTAATAACCTGTTCCTGCCCTTGGACTCGGGAACAAGACAGTTTATTTTGTTTTTAGAAGAGGATGAGAGATCGCAATATAAATATCTCCCAGAGTGTTGGGGAACGAACACCGGCCTCTCGATCCCCAGGCAAACACACTAGGACACTAGGTCACACCTAGATCTGTTGACCACTAGATATAGCTAGATTGTAATATAAAGAACCATATTGTGTCAACTGACGCGTAAAGTGTTCTGCAATTGTCACTTTGACATAGTCTTAACCTCAACAGCTGCTGAAAGAAAAAGAAAATGAATGTTTAACAATGTTGTCTTTTCTACATTTTATATCTTATAAAAGGATCTTCTTATGGCGATCCATCTACAGTCTAATTGTCATATAAAGGGCCTTTTAGTTAGAAAATACTTTTTTTCCTGCCAGCGTTTAAGGGCCTATGACGTTTTACTATATTATTAGTGTTATTTTATAGTTATTGGTGATATATTCATAGTGACAACTGTAAATCATATGGCTTGACTTATCAATACGGGGAATTAGATCTACAGTAGTATATTTCCTAGTTGTCAGATAAGGTAGACCCTTTCTATTAAAATTAGACTGTAGTTAAAGCTGTTTTTAGCCCATACTTGCAATGCCATAGTTTAGTGGCAATAAAAAAGTTATGTTTTGGTAGCCGTTTTGGGTAATTAGCATATACAAATGTTAAATCCAAGTTGATGTAATATCACTTTTGAATTTAAACTTTATAAACTTAATTTACATTTAGTTAAAAAAAATAGTATGTAAAAACAACGCATCACAGTTCCGTGCTGGTGGGCGTGTGGACCAAATATCAAACTCATCTAGTCTGGTTTGAATGTGACGGGAAGATAAAGAGGTTCAATTTACAGCTACCCGCCTCGGCGGCGTAGTTGGCTAGCGAGCTAGTTTCGTGTTAACTAGACTACCGAGGACGGGTAGATCGAGGTTCGAATCTCGGTCGGGTGGTTTTTCCTAAATGTGAACCGCTGCCCTGGTAAACACTAGAGACAGCGATTGCTAGCAAGGTAAATAAACATGACAGGAGACACTTGAAAGGAAAAGATATGAGTTTATTTTAACAAATTAGTTTAATGAAACAAAAGGCAGAGATAGGTACAGAGAACATCTTCAGAACACAAACCAATATACACTAAAACAGTCCTTTGACAGTTCAAGTTAATTAGCCATACATATGGTTAAATTAGAGATACTCTCTAGGCATGAGTATGGCGTGAAGCGCCCACTAAATTGACAGACAGGTTAAGTTATGAAAGTTCCAATCTGTTGGCTTACATATGGAGATTTATACATTAATATATATACATGGGTATAATATATGTGTCCTTGTCCAGTGATTAAGCGCAACAATTTTGGACAGTAGAGGGCTAAATTGATTAGCCCGTTACAAATGGTTTTCCACTCTGCCTCCACGCAAATACGGGTTCACTTCCTCTAATTCAAAATCCCCAATTCCTAGCCCGTTAGCGTAATTAGTACTTAAGCGTATAACCCAAACGGGTAATAATACACGGTGCTAAATAATATACAGCTATATGTACTAGGAATGGGTTTTTATTAGTAGTTTCCCTCTATTCCTCCATGCAAACGCAGTAACATTTTATTTAAAATATATCTTCCTCAACACTAACCCATTAGTGTAAATTAATGTGTAAAGCACAGATGGGCAGTAAGACATGGGGAAAAATTGTGTCACATGATCAGTGGCGTGTGGTGAATATTTTTCTAGGGTAAGTTATCAAGATTTTTTAAATGTAAAAATTACAATTTATGTTAAATATATTAAGGTACGTACCTTATTTGTAATTGAGCTGGATTCTTCTATTCTCCTTAGCAAATTCCTCAATCACGAGATCGTTAAACTGCGTATTTTGCCTTAACTGTTGTAGAATACCCTTTTTCAATGGATAACACTGACAAGTTTGTGAGCCTCTCTTGGCAGTCCAAAATCTCACAGTACAGGCGTTTGTAATATATTTTTACATCAAAGATGTCAGTATTTCTTGGACTTTTTTCTCAGGCTCATTCACGTCCGATTCTTCGTTGGTTTATGTCCAGATTCTCTTAAATTCTTCACGCTTGTTTTTCAATTGATCTTGAAATTCCTTTACTTTGTTAATGCAATAACCGATGTCATTAATGTTTGCTTGCAATGTATCAAATAACCTATCAGTAAGTGGGAAAATATCAGCAAATGTATTTAGTAGAAAATTAAAATTGAAATATTGCATCGATACTTCAAATCCACGGGCAGCAACGTACGCTTTTTGATCCCATTTTTCCTCTGGATCTGTAATCTTGCCAAACAACGAAATTAGTTGATTCCTATACTCATAAACAGTTTCAACCTATCTAAAATTATAATTCCAGCGTGTAGAAGCTACTCTTGGAAGTCTTTCCTTCATCTCTTCATCCAGAACTCGTGTTCTTTTTGTTGATTTTGAAAAAAAAAAAATTATGCTGGGCCATTCAAAGTAAAAAAAATAAATTCTGCACTCTTTGATAAGGGATACGCCTTGCGACAGTACAAGATTCAGCCGGTTAGCAAAGCAGTGTACAAAAATTGCATTCGGAAATGTATCTCTTACTTTGGACTGCAATCCACTCAAGTGCCCAGCTATGACCGCAGCCCCGTCGTAGCATTGTGCAATCACTTTTTGTTCACAACCATACTCCTGTATTAATTTTACAACATAGAAATATAGTGCTTCCACTGTTTTGTCATCAGAAATATATCTGAAGCCCAAAAATCTCTCATGTACACTCCGTCGAGATTGTAAGGTAGCAACTTATTGGCTCACCCCCGCGCGGTATGCTATACCTCCACACATGACTGCAGAATAGTTTGCCTAGCTACAACCAAGGCCGGATTTAAATAAAGCCTTAAAGTCCTTAAACTATTTCTTGACTATTTGAAAGGAGTGATGGGGGAGGAGATATTTCTTTTTGAGATGTTCAAATGGTTTTATCTACAAAATTAATTTTACTTTTTTGTTCCCTTCCTAATAAAATCAATTATTCGTTACATACTTAGTTAATTAATTATGTTTGGTCTCATTAATACATGGCCTGGGTTTTTTTTTCAGCTGTTAAAAATTTATCCACAACACACCATATTTTGGCAGCAGTGCTACACACATTTATTGGTTTTACATGGTAACATAAAGCAGGTCTCCCCCTTTTCAGAATCTTAATTACTGTGAATAGCTAGTTATGAATTTATTAATAATTAATTATTATATTCTACACACGTAGCGCAAATAACAAATTGAATCTAAAAGATTTTTACTTTATTTTTAAAACATTGAGTTTAAAAAAAATTATATAATTTAGGATCCCAATCCTAAATTAAAATATTTTATACAATTTCCGGGTGTACCAAAAAAAAAAGATTTGATAAAATCTTATCCATTGGACATATTTTAGTTATAAAAGTGAAATTTATTTGTTTCTTCAAAAGTTATTATGACTGTCTATATAACTTTGTAGTACCATAGTTCGATTCCATACCTTATTTAATGTTACAAAAACGGTCACAATATAACTATTAGTAAAAAGTTTTGATAAATACTTTGATCGAGAAAAATGTAGTTTATTAAGATTTACGTTGATTATCATTTTCTAATAAATTACATGTATAATGTTAACTGTTTTTGTTTTTATCAAATCTGTTTTCTTACTAAATCAATTCTGTAAATCTAAACCATGATACTGGTTATTTCATCTGCAAGTATTAATATAATATCAGAGTGAGGAGGTTTAAATGAATGAAAAGCAGCGAGAAATTTTGTTTTTGGTTCACGAGCTTAAAAACACTTTAAATGATATATATATATATATATATGCATTTTTTAAGATTTGGAATGTAAATATCTTTAAGTAAAATAATATGGTAAGTTCTGTACCGTTTTTAAAAATGTTTGTCTGTTGCCAAAGATACCTGAAACTTTATAACCGATTGTGGTGCGTTTATTCATATTCATTAGGATGTCTGCTAAGGGAGGATCTAGCATACATACAGTCAGGGTTTGAGTCTCCATTGAAAATACGGCCGGTTTTGTTTAAATCTGTAACTTAGGATCTCTGGAACTATTTAACCGATTGCAGTGTGGTTTTTACTTTAATACTGGACCAATATTTAGGCAGTTTTTATCATTATTTGTGTATGGTCAGGTGTTT
>CABFWB010008572.1:0-12076 GCA_902151455.1 Timema bartmani
TAATAATAATAATAATAATAATAATAATAATAATAATAATAATAGTAAGAAGTGGTGCTAATAATAATAACATAGTCGAGTTAATAATCTTTAACCTAGTATAGTAAGATATTACAACCGCTATATGGGAGTTCTAAACCAATTTGAATCCAATATTTCCACAAAATAGCAATGAGAGGGAGAAAGTTGTACCCCTCGATCCAATTTTTTACTACTATATGGGTGATAATAAACATCATGTACGTGAAGACATGGCGGTCTAGGGGTAAGGTGTCAAGATTTCTGTGCAAGAAATGAGTTCCTTCATACGCCAGGAAAGCAGATTCAAGATTCATAAAACTAATATTAAAAATACTTTTTGTTGTGATATAAAATAAATGCTCGACATGTAAGTCAATAGACATTCCTAGTGCCGAATGACGTTTGAACACATTAAATTTCGAAATTTAAGCCTGGGAAATAAAATAGCTCAAAATTGATACAGCTACTATGGAACAGTCCGACACCTTAGCTCAATCGGTAGCGTGTTTGTCTGATGACCTAGGGGTCCCGGGTTTTATTCCCGGCATAGCCGAAAAATGTATCATTGGTGAAATGTGGGGTTATCCTTTCACAATGGAGAATTAACTACCTGGGGACTGGATGTTGTGTCTGTCCTAGATTTAATTTACAAATCGTGTGCTGATATAATCACTCAATTCAGAAAGTGAACGTTAAATACCTCAAATAAATAAATAAATATTAATATTATAGAACACCACCTTTATGTGTGGTGTTTTACCCCTTTAAACTTTTATGCCTTTTTTATTTTTATTATATTTACTCTTTGCCCTTTTTTTTAATCGTTTTTGCCTTATTATTAAACCTTTTTTAAAATTAATTTGATTTAATTTGGACCCTTTTTGAACTTTTTTAACCTTTTAACCTAAAACATTTCTCCTGTTAAAAGCCGAATACTTAATGGAAAAGCTGTAATTTAAAAAAAATTGATAAAAAAAAGGGTCAAAAGTCAAGCATCGAAAGGATAAAAGGCCTAAAAGGAATAAAAAAAGGTAAAACGTGACAAAAGTGCAAAAAGGGTGAAAGGGGTGAACATGGTAAGCTGGGCAACTTAAAAGTGGTAGGAATGTGCTGAAAAATCGATAATATTTACTTTTCACCCTTTTTTTCCTTTAGCACTTTTTACCCCTTTTCGCCCATTTTCCCCCTCATTGCCCTTTTTTATCCTTTTAATCCTGTTTACACTTGTTTAACGTCTTTATTTACCCCTTTTAAAATGTTTTCATAGTTTCAATCTTTACTCTTTTAGACCTTTTTAACAATTTTACTATTTTTACCGTTAACTATTCTCCCGGGCAAATCCGGGTGGTTCATGCTAGTTATCTTATATGCGTGTAAACTGGACGGAAAGCCGGTAAACTCGCAGCAATGACCCGGATTTCTCACGCGATGTTAATCAGCGGTGAATAAGCTTGTCTTATTAGAATGGTGAGCCTTCTGGAACCGAATATGATCACATACTGGTGTCGTGGCGTGTGTCATGTCGAGGAAACTCTCCCGGTGATATGTATCATTTGACCGATCATACATAGACTCTGGTCTACTAAATACCTCACATGGGAATGTACGGTACGTATTTGTGTCGAGTGTTCTAATGACGGATGAAAATAATTCCCAGGTACAGATTAAATAAACTCTGATTAGCCTGGCAATAGTCCACGACACGACACTGCCACAGACTTGGAGGAATGAACTACTAAACTGTAGAGGTTAAATAAGTCAACAATACATCGCATTTAGTCGCCATTCGACTCAGGTGGTTTTTAAACTAAAGTGGAAGATATTTCCATAGGAACTAGACGAAATGGTTCACCTTCTCTTGAAGTGATTTAGTTCAATGTGAAATACAAGGTGACGCGATAGAAATATACCGTGATTATTCGAACCATCTTGATCACAGAAAAAAAAAAGTGACAACAAAATATTTACTAGGACTTAAGTGGGGCAAAAGGTAGTTCATTGGTTGATATTTCACTTGTGCAGCAAAGCTACATATCTAGGGGTGTGGTATCGAAAGAATAGTATCGATACTGTACTCATTAAAAGTATCGGAAGAAAAATATCGATACCGTACTAGTATCGAAAGAAAACGGTAAGTATCGGTATCTAAATTTTAATCTGGAAAAATGTTTTTTTAAATCTAGTATTAATAATCTCTTACCTGCCTCGGTGACCGTGTGGTCTAACGCGCTAATCTCCTGTTGGACTAGACTGTCGAAGACGGGAAGATTGGAGTTCGATCCCGGTCGGGTGCACTGAGGGTGGTTTTGGAAAATATCTTTCCAAACTCCCTCCGCGCAAATGTGGATGCATTTATTATAAATTAAGCCTCCCTATTTCCTAGCCCGTTAGTATAATTAGTACATAAGCGTATAACTTGAACAGGCTAAAAAAAATCTCAACTTTTGAATCATAACTGTATTTTCATTTTTATCTAAACACTGAAAATTATAATGGTTTTTAATACTTTAAAACAAATTTTATAAGATTCTTTTCCGCAATCCAACTTCTTAAAAAAAAAACTCCCATAATTCACTTCTGGGAGATGCTATTTTTTTTAACTACATTCATCGTTTATATACTCTATTAAGATTAACTATTGACAAACAATAGAAGAATGGACTCCATGCCCTGCTTCATCTGCACATAAACTTTTCTGCTTCGTCTGCTTGGAGCACCTTGGGAGTTCGTCGAGTTCTACAAAAGCTTCTTTTGTTCAGTTTGTGATGACCGTGATCATTGATAAAGGAAGGGGTGGTAGAGTAGACTGCTCTCCACTCGTCCCGGCAACCGGTCAGGCGACTGTATTGATAAATAAACATGAAAGAGCAGCTATAAATTATGATGAGCTAAAAGAGATTGAATGCTAGAGTTGCAGAAAATGAGTGAGAATTCTTCCTCCACAGTACATACACCCTAGTAAAAATTTAATCCCAGTATGAGTGAAGATAGGCATAATACCCTTCAGCTCCAAGTAATGGACATATTTGTGCCAATATTTAAAATTATATAATAATATGTCTGGTATTAATTGGTTAACGACAGAATTACGAACCGTAGTTATCGAATGACTTAATTATTGAACTAGATAAATGAACTGCTCTTTTCAGATAACTGAACCACTTTGAATTATGTCTAACAGTGAACAGCTTTTAGTTCGTGGGCTATCCCTCTCATGCATTCGTAAGTAGGTTGTCCATTATTCCCGTGAGCACGTTGTCTATTATTCCCGTGAACATGTTGTCCATTATTCCTATAAGTATGTTGTCCATTATGCCTGGAATACGTTGTCCATTATTCCCGTGAGCACGTTGTTAATTATTTCTATGAGCATGTTGTCTATAACTCCAGTGAAAAAGATGTCCATAGTTTATTAAATCTTTCAGCACGTTGTTCATTATGCCTTTCAGCACGTTGTTCATTATGTCTTTCAGCACGTTGTCAATTATGACTTTCAGCACGTTGTCAATTATGACTTTCAGCAAGTTGTCAATTATGCCTTTCAGCACGTTGTCCATTATGCCTTTCAGCACGTTGTCCATTATGCCTTTCAGCAAGTTGACCATTATGCCTTTCAGCACGTTGTCCATTATGCCTCAGCAAGTTGTCCATTATGCCTTTCAGCACGTTGTCCATTATGCCTTTCAGCAAGTTGTCCATTATGCCTTTCAGCACGTTGTCCATTATGCCTTTCAGCACGTTGTACATTATGCCTTTCAGCACGTTGTCCATTATGCCTTTAATACGTTGTCCATATTCCCGTGAGCACGTTGTCTATTAATCCTATGAGCATGTTGTCCATCATTCCAGTGAGAAAGATGTCCATAGCCCATTAAATCTTTGAGCATGTTGTCCATTATGCCCTTGAGCACCTTGCCTACTATGCCGATGTAGAATTGTCTTTCCTATGCACTAAACAGGCGACGGGAAAAACTGGCGTGCAGTTAACCATTCTAACCAATCAAATAAGACCATGATTTCTTGAATATAAAGCAACCGTAGCAAATAAAACAACACGAAATAAAGATGACAGATTCCAATTAAAAGTCTTAACAAGGTGTAAATAATGGCAGCGGAATTGTTCTTTTTGAAGGTCAGTCAGTATCTTTTGGACAGGACTAAGTCACGCTTTCACGCGCATGAAACATTTGACAATGTATTCATTTGGCCAGCAATTTGTTAGATTTAACGATAACGTATTTAAATTGAGTTTTTAAACGAATGTTTGAAAACAAAACATATCTAACTCTAGAATTTATGTTGGGAAATATGTCCTTGGTTTTAAATATTTGAATATATTTACTTGTGTAAGGACATATAATAACTTATATTTAGTCCTGTAAGGACATATAATAACTTATATTTAGTCCTGTAAGGACATATAATAACTTATATTTAGTCCTGTAAGGACATATCATAAATTTAGTCCTGTAAGGTCATGAAATATATTTAGTCCTTTAAGAACATTTAATATTTTTGGTTCTATAAGGACATGTAATATAATTATGTTTGTAGTGATAGGTTATATATTTCGTCCAGTGAGGATATGTAATATACTTAGTCCTGTAAGAACATGCAATATATTTAATCCTTTAAGGACATATCATATTTTTAATTCTGTAAGGACATGTAATATATTTCTTTTTGTAAGGACATGAAATATATTTAGGATGTAAGGATATTTAATATATCTAGTCCACTAATGACATGTAATATTTTTAGTTCTACAAGGTCGTATAGAGATAGGAAGAGTCGTGATGCAGGGATACTGTTTGTTACCCAGTCTGTTCAAATTGTAAGGAGAGTGGCTGGCCAGGGAAACCCTGGAGGGACCTGGCAATTTCAGGATAGAAGGATTCGTCATCAGTACAATAAAATATGCAGACGATCTAGCATTGTTGGCCAAAAATAGATAAGAGAATTCAGGATATGATGGATCGGCTGGCGCAGATAGGAAGAAGATTTGGCATGGAGATCAACCTTGAGCAGTTATAAGTGATGGTGATTTAAAAAATGAAAAGCCATTGAAAATCCAAATTGAAAACCAGTCGTTGGAAAATAAAAAGCAGATTAAGTACCTGGGGAGTCTGCTTACAAAGGATGCCTACTGCAACGAGGAAATTAGGTCGAGGATTGCCATGGTCAAGGAAGCTTTCAACAAGAAGAGGTTACTGCTGAACAGCAAGTTGAGTTTGGAACTGAGGTGGAGAGAGCATCGCAATGTATGGACCGGAAACTTGAACTCTTAGGAAGGTAGAAAAGTAATACTTGGAGTGTTGCTGGAGAAGACTTTGGGAAGATCAGGTGGACAAACACGGTGGCACATGAAGAAGTGTTAAGAAGAGTGGGTGAGAAGAGAACCATTTTGGATGTGATTCTTCGGTACAAAACAAACTGGATCGGACACATCCTTAGGAGGAACTGTCTTCTGCACGACGTCATAGAAGGAAAGGTTAAGGGAAAGAGGAGCCTAGGAAGGAGGATTCAAATATATCAGATTACTTGAAGGAAAAAAGAACATTTTGGGAGCTGAAGGAGGAGGCAGAGGACAGGGTGCATTGGTGGTCTAAGTTCAGTGACAAAAGGAATAGAACTGTCGTAAGACAGAACATCTGATGATAATAATAATATAATAATATATATAGTTCTGTAAGGACATGTAGGATAATTTATTTAGTTCTGTAGGGACATGTAGTAAATTTAGTCGTGGAAGTAGGCCTACATGTCATGCATTTAGTATTAAACGACATGTAGTACTATATTTAGTCATGTAGGGACATATATTATATTAAGGCCCATAAGGACATGTAATATATTTAGTCCTGTAAGGAGATGTAATTTATTTAGTCTTGTAAGAACTTGTCATATATTTAGTTCTTTAAGGATATGTAATATAATTAGTCCTGTAAGGATATGTAATGTATTTAGTTCTGTTGGGACATGTAATACATTTAGTCATGAAAGCATGTAATGTACATGGTATGTATTTAGTATTCATGGATGTGTAATATATTTAGTCCTGTAAGGACATTGACATACTATATTAAGTTCCATAAGGATATGTAATATACTTAGTCCTGTAAGAACATGACATATGAAGCTCCTTAGTAAAATATTCATCGTGGAATCGCTTAGATATTTTGTCTTTAAAATTGAACTATTTTCCCGTGTCCCACTCATATCTACCCTAATAGGATAGAGATGAAGGAGATAAAATTGGGAAGAAGTGTATCCCCTTTGCAAAACCACCCTCAGACACCCGACAGCCATGAAGTGTTGTTAAAAGCAGAGTGGGCCAACGTTTTTAATTCCCAAGGCCAAATATGATGACCAGTTTACACCACGGGCCGATTATATATTTAGTAATACCATCAACTTAATATAGGCCTTCAAACAACACTTAATAAACAATTAATTTCAATATTTGTAATAAATTGTATTTTTGGTTGATAGAGGCTTTCAAATTTTATTGCAAAAAAATAGGTTTATTAATTCTCCCAAAAATGTATTATGAAATAATATGAGCACACACTTTAACAAAACAACTTAAAATTATAAATAGTGGTATATTTACAGATACTTTTATTAATCAAATAATAGCTATATTAATAAAAGTTTAATGGTGACTGTACATATGTGTACATATCTCACTAGAGAATTTTTAATACTTCTCAATGAGAGAGAAATCTGAAATTTGGTGAAATTGTAGAGGAACAAATTAAAAGGTGCGCAAATATTTCAAACATAAAAAGTGATCAAAAATAAAAATTGCATAAAAAATAAAAACGGGATTTATTTAATAATTTTAATTCGTTGCCATGTTATTTGGATTTCAAAATCTAAGAGAACATAGAATCTAAACTCAAATCTAAATAGAAGTTGCAGATTATACAGTGAGCTGTGTTTATGGTTTGGTTGATTTGTATTCATATTAGGTAGCAAAATGTGTTTCTTTAGTCAATGACAATTTTATACGTAACGTTAAACATATTTATTTAATTTGAGCCTACATTTACATAGCCTAGATGTATTCATACAAACCAATTACAACGCTGATTAAAATACAGTTAACACTTCAGAGTAACAAATAACAACTTTATAAATAAAACTATTGTGTGATTGTTGGTTTGTGTGTTGTGTATATTATGTGATAACGCCAGGACTCCAAAACTTTAGGTGTGATGGAAGGAGACACGAGAAAAGGCCAGTGTTTTTTACAATTTTTTTTGGCAAAAATGAATAAAATATTTCTCCAGTACAAACACAAATTTTCATTTTTTTCACATGTCAATACCAACAGTTCCTGAATATCTGTCATGAGCATGGTGGCATTATCTAACAAGCTTTTTATATGAAGAGAAAAAGATGTTATTAAATTCCAGAGCACCCTTGACATATACTCAATAAATTTTGATGTAAACATGTGAAGAAAATGAAATTCTATGTTTGTACTGGAGCCAATATTTGATTTATTTTGGTCAAAAAATATTTTGCCATAAAAATTGTAAAAACACTGGATTTTTCGCGTGTTCCCTTCCATCCCACCTTAACAACAACAACAACAACAACAACAACAACAACAATAATAATAATAATAATAATAGGCCTACTTAGCACCGCGTCTTACTACCCGTCCGGTTTATACGCTTAAGTACTAATTACGCTAATGGGTTAGGAATAGGGAGGTGTAATATAGATGACGTGAACCAGCATTTGCGTGGAGGTAGAGTGGAAAACTATTTAGGTAAAAAAAACTTAGATCACCCGAGCGAGATTGGAACCTTGATCTCCCCGTCCTTGGCAGTCTAGCTCAACACGAAACTCGCGTGTTAGCTAACTACGCCACCGAGGCGGGTCTCATCTTAACAGGAGATATCTCTTCTTTTTTTAAGCTCCACGTTTTATTACCCCTTCAGTTTATACGTCTTTGTACTAATTACGCTAATCTGTTAGGGATGATGGAGGTTGAATTTTAGAGGAAGCGTATCAGAATTTGCGTGGAGGGAGAGTGGAAAACCACTTGGGAAGTACCACCCGCAGAACGCCTGACGGGGATTCGAATCCCAATATCCCCACCATTGTCACTATTGTATATTGCGAGAGTGACGACTAAATTTTCCTGCAGCTACAAAATGAAGGTTTGGTTTAGTTAGATTGTGTAATATTGACATCAGCCGGTCATAGACAGGCTTAAAAACTAGTGTGCAAGAAAAGGCAATCATGACAATATTTTTATTTGAATCATTAGCTATTTCACATCTGTCATCGAGTGTGTTCCTTTGATTTACCTCCAGGATATTGTGAGGGCCACATTTTCAGTGAGCGCTGGCCGAATTTGGCCCGCGATCCACTATTTGTACTCCACTGGTCTAGTGTGTAGACCAGGCGTGTCAAACTCGTTTAACCCTAACGGGCCACTTTGAACATTGGAAATAATGAGGGGGCTGCATTTTTAGAAAGTTCAATACTGTCACCATCTTAAATGGAAAAATCTCAATTGTAAAATCCTTACTATAATAAAAATAAAATTAAGATTTGATAAAATGTTGACTTATCCTACATATTTTTTTACCAAAAATTCGAAACTTTATATTTGCATCAAGTGTATGAGTGGCTTTAGATCGTTTGTTGAATTCACGTTCAAAATAGATGACAAATACGTATCAGTAAATGTTATTGCTCGGGTGTTTGATAAGAGAAAACACAGCCTCACTTGCTGAGTTTCACCAAATAATGACCACTTTCCAAATGTCATGATCTCAAATGTTGTATTCCTACAACGTTTGTAAAAATGAATACATTGGGTTACATTGCACGTTGGTTTATCAAAAGGTCCGCACATAGCCATTAATCGAGCCACATGTGGTCCGCGGCCCGCAAGTTTGACATGCCTGGTGTAACGGAGTGATGGGAATTTAGGATAGTCGATTCTAACACTACTCTATTTTACAAAGGTCAGGTGAAGGGGGTGGGTGATATCCTATTCACTTTCAGGAAAACGTTTCTAGACAGTAACTGAAAAAAGGTCACGCGTTGGGAAAGGGTGTAATCATTTTGGTTGTGATTGTTTAGCCTTCATAGTTTAGACATAATTAAAAAACAATTACAATTGTACGTTTGTTTACTTACAAACCTATAAAGTGAGGTTAAAAAAAACCCAAGCAGAGTTAATTAGTATTAGGTATTTTAAAATCAGTATAGCATGCTTGGCCCTTTTTTTTACGTCCATGTGTAGTCTTTCTTTAATTTTATTACACTACAATTAAAAAGTTCGTCTATAAAAATAATAGGAAGTAATAAACTTGTAGTACGCATCACATTGAACTAACTAGCAATGCCTTGCCCGAAATTTCCGTTCTCACGCTTCTTGTGATAATGATCCATGGTCACATGTTGTTGTGACGTCATACAGCGGTAGTTTTAAATTGCCTGCGTGCGAGGAGGGAAGAGACAGTTTGTGTGAAACAGACGTCCTTCGGTGTTGAGGTGTAGCTTCATCCAGGGGCATCCGTGTGGCTATCAAAGAAGGGAAGGAAAATGGACTAAATTTGTAATGGCACAGTCCAAGATAAATAGACGCGTTAGCTTATAGTGAATTGCTGTGTTCGCGATGATTTGTTGATTTAAAAAAAAATGGATCCAGTCAAGATTCTTACGACACAGTTTGTTTTGTTAAACTGGATTAAAGGCTTTGAGTATTTTAAAACGTACTTTAGTGTCCGTCTACATGACTTAATTCGTGATATTTGAGGAACAATCAAAACCAACAGCTCATCTATGAGACAAGATGTGACTAGATTAGTCTGTGATCAATTTCCTCTATAAGTTATAGCTGCGTACAAAATACTGGATTACATCTGGAAGTGAATTGCTGGATATTAAATTAAATGCAATCATTTACGTAGCGCGTTTTCACGGAGAAGACAGTAAGTACTGTACATTTTATATGTTATATATAAGAGGATGATTTTTTTACTTTCTTATGCAAAGAGAGAGTATTATAATAGTGAAAATTTTCAACCTTGAGATAATTATGAATATTTACATTTCACGTGTGTCCGAACTCAAAAAGAGTGGATTTTACAAGTCTGTCCTCACGTTTGTCTGTCTATCTGTATGTCTGTCCCTGGCCATAGATCTGAAACGGTTAGATGGATTTCGTCCATATTGGATATCTAGACGTTATAGGGCAGTACCTAGGATTCTTTTTTATTTTGCGCCCTAACCCTCAAATCATTGTTGTTAAGTGATTGATTTTCCTTAATTCAAAATGTTTTGAAAATGGTTAACGATTTTGTTTAAAATTCGTATCCAGGGAGTGTTCGACATGACAAATAACACTGTCTACTTGGTTTGTGTTTAAAAATTCGTTAAAATCTACCTAGTTTACTGATTAATGATTTTGGAAAATTTGAAACAGTTTAAAATGGCTCTAACGATTTTTTTAAAATATGTGTATGGAAAGTGTTTGACATGGCAAATAAAATTTTATACTTGAGAATTAATTTAGGGTAGCCTAGTTTACTGATTACGTTTTATTTTATTTAAAAATTAAAAAAAAAGGGTTTAATTATTTTGTTCGAAATGGTTATGTGTTAAGTTTTTTACATTATAAATAAATATAGGTATTTGTATTTTTTTTAATGTATACGCCTAGTAGGACTACAGTCATGAAGAATAAAGTTATAATAAATTTATGGGTTTGCGTAAACATAATATTCTTGAATTAAGATGCTGAGTTAAGTTTAAATTGGCTTTAAAAAAAACTGTTCAAAATATTTAGCTTAATTTTTTTAATTCTTATATTTCAAATCATTTTAGAGTATTTGCAACAAAATGTTTGCTATGGGTGTGAAACGTGCTTTCTTACCTTACATGACAATAATATATTTAAGGTTTTCGAAAACAAGGTGCTTAGATATTTGGTCCAAAAGGGGATGAGGCTACTGAGGGGTGGAGGAGGGAGGACCTAGAAGCAGATGGGAGGATAACATTAGACTGGACCTGAAAGGAATAGGGTGTAATGAGGTGGACCGGATAGAACTAGATCAAGCTAAAGATAGGGTGTAATACGGTGGACCAGATAGAACTAGATCAAGCTAAAGATAGGGTGTGATAAAGTGGACCGGATAGAACTAGATCAATCTAAAGATAGGGTGTAATAAGGTGGACCGGATAGAACTAGATCAAGCTAAAGATAGGGTGTGATAAGTTGGACCGGATAGAACTAGATCAAGCTAAAGATAGGGTGTGATAAGGTAGACCAGATATAACTATATCAAGCTAAAGATAGGGTGTAATAAAGTGGACCGGATAGAAATAGATCAAGCTAAAGATAGGGTGTGATAAGGTGGACCAGATAGAACTAGATCAAGCTAAAGATAGGGTGTGATAAGGTGGACCAGATAGAACTAGATCAAGCTAAAGATAGGGTGTGATAAAGTGGACCGGATAGAATTAGATCAAGCTCAAGATAGGGTGTAATAAGGTGGACCGGATATAACTAGATCAAGCTAAAGATAGGGTGTAATAAGGTGGACCAGATAGAACTAAATCATGCTAAAGATAGGGTGTAATAAGGTGGACCGGATAGAACTAAATCATGCTAAAGATAGGGTGTAATAAGGTGGACTGGATAGAACTAGATCAAGCTAAAGATAGGGTGTAATTATGTGGACCAAATATAACTAGATCAAGCTAAAGATAGGTGTCGTGCTTTTGTAAGTGCGATGATGAACTTTTGAGTTCCTGATGCAATATAGTAAGTAAGTGAATAAATATTTACAACAAGTTAATGATACAGCCTGACACACAAAATATGCCTGAAATAGCTTATTTATTAAACCTAGAATATTCCCGGATTGAAATAAGATCAAAATAGGAACCTATCCCTACGAGGGCCAATGTGTGTTCAAAATTTGGTCAATAGCCCTCAATTAATTAGAATGTTACTATGAACAAGGACCAACAAGAGCACTACATTGACATTTTTACCAGCAGATAGAAAAAAAAAAAA
>CABFWB010008573.1:0-17193 GCA_902151455.1 Timema bartmani
ATCTACCATCACTTGCGCTATCTATAATCAGATGAAAAAACTAACAGTGCTTATTTTACGAAGATAGCCGAAGGTTTTAACATTATATTTTAGGCTAAATAATTTTAGGCCAAATGACTTTGGGCCAACTGACTTTTAGGCCAAATAACTTTTAGGCTAAATGACTTTTAGGCCAAATGACTTTTGCAACTCCTAGCGAAATTAACAACATCGGATATTTTCTATTCATAATTCACTTTAGGCCAAATGACTTTAGGCCAACTGACTTTAGGCCAAATGACTTTTAGGCCAAATGACTTTTAGGCCAAATGACTTTAGGCCAAATGACTTTAGGCCAAATGACTTTTAGGCCAAATGACTTTTAGGCTAACTGACTTTTAGGCCAAATGACTTTTAGGCCAAATGACTTTTAGGCTAAATGACTTTTAGGCCAACTGACTTTTAGGCCAAATGACTTTAGGCCTACTGCCGCGTCTCCGATATGTACTGTACATTAAAATAAAAACAACATTCTTAAACTTCAATTGCCCTTTTTTGTGTGACATTGGCCATTGGCGTTGCAGCCCAATGTCACGTGATGTTTACTAGACAACCACAATATGTCAGTAGTCAGTATAGAATATTCTAAAAATCTAAATTATGAGGTATTGGCTTCAATCATGTGTTTTAATCTATATGCATTTCGTTGAAAAGGGCCTATGTCCCTTCACTTTAATTTTTCAAGGGGGCTAATGTTAAAAAAAATAATCTTAAGAACATGTAAAAAGTGAAGTCTGCTTTTACATTATCTACTACATGCCATTTCAAGAATAATGAAAGAATTAAACCTTGGGAATTTTTTTATATGCTATAAGTAGATTCAAACACTTTTAGAAACTTAATTTGTCTTTTTCCAGAAACGTATAAATGTGACATTGGCCCTTTTTCTACCAAGGTACAGTTATAATCATACGTAGATGCTAAACTATGATTTTAATTCTAGATATTTAATTAAGAATAGATTTACTAATGCCTGATTTTTGAAAATTAGAAAATTTCCAAAGATGGTTTTAAATTTAAATTTTTTTTAGATAAACTCGTATTTGGAATGTTTTACATGATAAATAACAAAGCATTCTTGTTTTTTGAAGATATATTCATCAAAGGGAAGTTTATCAATTTTTTTAAATGGCTTTAAAATTTTGATTAAAATTTATATGTGTTTCATTAAAGTGAAAAAAATCAGAATAATCTAATTAAAGGGTAGTTTAATAAAAACAAAATTTTGAAAATGTTTGTTAATTTTCATAATGAATTGGTTCTTTAAGAACACCTCCCACCCCACGGATAAAGCATAGCTTAAGTGGGTAATACAGCTTGAGACAGGTGTTAAATCGTGGGATAGTTTTCTGTAGCCTTAATTAGAAAAACCCGCCTCGGTGGCATAGTTAGCTATCGCGCTAATTTCGTATTGAGCTAGACTGCCGAGGACAGGGAGATCGTGTTTCAACTCTCGTTTGGATAAACTGGGGGAGATTTTTCAAAATAGTTTTCCACTCTTCCTACTCGCAAATGCGGGTCTACTTCCTCTATATTCAACCTTCCCGATTCCTAGCCCATTAGCGTCATTAGTACTTAGGCGTATAAACTGAACGGGTAGTGAACGTGGTGCTAATTATTATTATTGATTAGAAAACAGTGAAACCATTAACTGTGTATTTAAAAATTACCATAAGATGAAAAAATAGCCGTTTTAAAATTATAAAAATATGTTACTGATCTCACTGTCTCAAGAAGGCAGAAATCCTCATTTAGATGCAATTTTCAGTCCAAGCGTAATCTTGCTACCGGTAAGTTGAGAGTAATTTAAGCTCTTAAGGTGGGAATGTAAGGGACGTATGAAAAGGGCAGTATTTTTTGTAGTTTTTATATTAAAAACTTTTTTGATCAAAATAAATCAAATAATTCTCCAGTAGAAACATTGAGATTAATTTTCTTCACATGGTGGCCTCAACAGTAATTCTTGAATACCTGGAATTTAAGGACAACGTTTTCTTTTAGTTTAAAAAGGTTACCATCTAGTGCCTCTATGCTCATGACAGTTATTCAAAAACTGTTGATATCACCATGTTAAGAAAATTAAACTACATGTTTCTATTGTAAAAATGCTTTATTTATTTATTTTGGCCAAATAAAATTTTGCTATAAAAACTGACGAATAACACCGGCCTTTCCTAGCGTTACCTGCATTCCCACCTTGATAATGTTTGTGTTAATAATCAAATAAAACCACATTTAAAAACAGTTCAAAATGTTTACTGATTAATATATGGTTTATGTAAATAAATTACTAAATAATTTAGGCTATACTTTGGGATGGAGTAATCAAATATTTCAATTCATTAACATAAAAACGGTTGTTATTATTTTGTTACGATTATAATTATTATCAGCCCACAGGTTGAATCAAATTTTTTTAAAAGGTTTCTTACTGTCCCTCAACGCCAATGCAAATGCACTACCCCTCTAAATTTTACCTTTCTCACCTCTATCTCAATAATGGTTTATTCTTTTATTAATGTGTAACATTTAATGTGCACTTCTAGATTTAACTGATTATTTCAATAGAATGATTAAAAACTAACTTATTTCTAAAACATAATCATCAACCAGTCACCCGCGAGTATATTCATCATTGTGCAATGGGAAGCCCCAATTTCCTCAATTATAAATTACTCACTCGTGACGGGAATCGAACCCACGAAATATGTTGAGATGGGTGGTAATACTTTTTTGTGTCACCATGTCTCATCAATACCCGTTCAAGCTGTACGAATATGTTCCAATTACACTGATGTGTTAAGCACAAATAAATTAAAATTTTGAAGAAGTGTAACCGCACTTGCATAAAGGAAGAGTGGAAAATCATTTAAGTAAAAAACACCTTCAATACATCCAATTGGGATTCTAGCCCCAATATACACGTATATTGCGAGAGTGACGCCTTTGACTAAGAGTTTCCAAATTAAGTTATTATGAGAGATATTTTTCAAGATGGCAAATCGTTTAGCAAACTAACTAGATTAAAAATTAGCTGTGTCGCTTATTGGTTATTATAGTAGTTTGTGAAGATGTTTTGCCATTACACATATTTTCAATCGTGGGCGAAGTATGTGGCTTGGATTTATAATTATAATGGAAATAGTGTAAACATTTACTCAATTTTTTCGTACTAAAATTAACTTTTTGCTTCTACAATATAATAGTTACCAGTGTGACATTTATGGTTGTTCTTCCAAGACTTCCAAACTGAAGTTTCCAAGCTTTTGGCTATTAGCTACTGTCGGGTAATCTTATTACGGCGGTTTATTATGAAGAGTTGGCCTAGAACAATGAAGGTCATCTTGCTAGACCCGGACTGGAGATGAGTGAGGTAAGCGGCAACCATATATCTTATTCATATTATTAAGTATAGAAGATTTTTATTCATGGTAGACACTAGTAAAATAGTACGATCATGGTATTACTTACCCATTTGGACTATATGCATATAATCCTCCTCGGTTGCGTAGTTAGCTAACGTACTAGTTTAGTGTTTAGCTAGACTACCGAGGACGGGAAGATCGAGGTTAGAATCTCACTCAGGTGAACTGGGGGAAGTTTTTCCTAAATATTCCTCCAATATCCTTCCACGCAAATGCAGGTTCACTTCCTCTAAATTCAACCTCCCCAATTCCTAACCCATTAGTGTAATTAATACATAGGCGTATAAGCCAAAAGGATAGTAAGGCGTGGTGCTAAAAAAAATTAATATACGCATGTAATAATTAGGATAAGGGTTAAGGGCTGAGGAAAATTGAATTTAGAAGAAGTATACCTGCATTTGCTTAACGAGAAAGAGTGGTAAACCATTTGAGGAAAACTATCCTCAGTACACCTGACCGGGATTCGAACCCCTATCCTCGTGTCATCGGCTGTTCAGTCTATTGGTGAGTGACGACTTTAACCATTAGAGCACCGAAACGAATAATTAGGCTATATTTTTAGATACTTTCTTTCTGGCTTTTCAAGTCGGAATACCTCCTTTAATTTATCCTTGGATTTGAAGTTTATATTTACTTCCTCTCGACACCTCAGAGAGAAAGTATTCTGTTTGTAAAAAAATATCGAACTCATGATTTTGATAAAATCATCAACGTTTCATGACCCCTTAAACCAATATATATATATATTTTCGCAATGCCAACTGTCTATCTGTACCTCGGGCTAGAGCTGAAACTATTTTACCGATTCGACTCAAACTTGGTATCTGGGCTCTTCATAAGGTCCCCCGAAGTGTTTTTTTTATAATAATGAATATAATATTAATAATTTAACGTTAAAAAAATCATAAGTTCATCAATAATTGACCGTTAAAAAATTCATAAGTTCATCAATAATTGACCGTTAAAACCTTCTGAAAAGTTCATGAATAATTGAACTTCTGAGAATAATTCATAGTTATGTTTGTTTTTCGATACAGCTGATATTTGTGGAGTTGTGGNGTGTTACTCACTAATTGGAGTTCATTGTGAATTTGTAATTGTGATGATCACATAGTATTTGTTTTACTATCAAAATCAATTATGCCACCCAAACGAAAAGCCAACATTCGGGCAGGACAACGTCTGTCGGGTCCGCTAGTACTACTATAAAACCACATGGCTGACTCACTCACTGACATTAATGTTTAACCACTTCCAGATGAGTTGGAAACTTGAAATTTTGCAAACTTATAGCGTCTAGCCTGTAACCGACGGGAAAATTCACAAAAAGTTAAAAAAAAAATTTTTAGCTCCCGAAAAAAAATTCAAAATGGCTGAGCAATTTTAAAGTCGGTGCTGACCTTTCTTTAAGGGTCTCTGGTGGCTAAACGGTAAGACCTATCAAAAAACCACTCTGGAATTATTAGTTTACATCCACTTGCAAAGAAAACTCACTGAGGGTTTGGGGGCGGAGTGCTCAACGAGCAAAGCGAGTACTAAATATAAAATGTGGTGTAAACGCAACAAAAATATTTTTTGGCACCGCGCCTTAGTACCCGTTCGGGCATACGCTTATGTAATAGTTACGCTAATGGTTTTAGGGATTAGTAAGGTTATATTTAGAGGAAATGTATGCAGATTTGTATACAGAGAGAATGGAAAACCATTTAGGAAAAATCACCCTTACTACACCCGAACGAGATTCGATCCTCGAGCTCATTGGTGGTCTAGTCTACTGTGAGAGTGATGCCTTAGACCACGCGGCCACCGAAACGGGTCATATATTACTGTCCACGTTTCACTACCCGTAAGTGCTTTACGCATTTAATCAAACTAGTGAGGTTGAGATAAGGAAGATATAATTCAGAGGAAAAGTTATCACATTTGCGTGAAAGGAGAGTGGGAAACTATGGAGGAAAATATCACCCTCAGCATATCTACCCAGGGTTCAAACACCAATCTTCCCGTCACTAGTTAACCATTCCATACTAGTCCACGTGACCACCGGTTGAGGGTTAGGGTGGAATAGCAGGGTACACGATTTAGGGTAAGCATTTATGCAGTTCTAATATCAAAACATTCTTTTGGCCAAAATAAATAAAATATTTCTCCAGTAGAAACAAAGGGTTTAATATTCTTCACAAGGTGATATCAACATTTCTTGAATATCTGCCATGAGCATAGCGGCATTAGCTGATAAACATGTTAAATTAAGAGAAAAAGTTGTCATGAAATTCCAGGAAACCCTTGACAGATATTCAACAATTATTGTTATCACCGTGGGAGGAAAATTAATCTATATGTTTCTACTGGAGAATTACTTGATTTATTTTGACCAAAAACATGTTTTGATATAAAAACTACAAAAGTACTGCCCTTAAATCGCGTTCCCTAAACTACCACCTTAGAATAAAATTTTGTGTTAAAGGTGATGCAGAATTATTTGTTCAAATGTAGTATTTCCTAGTCCTGAGTCCTAAAGTTCAGTGGTTCTATCATCAAAAGCATATCACTACAATCCGATCAAATCTCCAATGCCCAGTCCTGTAATTAAATCAAGGTGATTATACTGGATGTATATTACATCCAGTCCCTGCTCACCGAATGCGTATTCAACGAGATCAATACGCGAGATCGTATCTAACCATACAATTTAGAACAAACTAGATCTGAAGGGCTGATGAGAAATATAAAGGGGCACACTCTACGACATTTGTTGGAATTTGTAAAGTTAAATACTAAGCTATTTAATTTTATTTTATATACTTCTTAAACAATTCAATTCAACATGATATGTCACGTGCCATTTGAGAGCTTGCAGGTGTATTTGCTTGGAGAGAGCATGACAAACCGCACTTTTGGGAAAGCTGTATTTATTTTCTCGGACAACAGGAGTTGAATTCAGGACTCCCAGCGTCAGAGATAGGCTTTCTTACCTAGTTAAGTTGGTGCGCTATCAGTAGTAGGTTAAACCCACTTATGTGGCCACAAGGTCTAATGCACTACTCTCGTGTTAGACTAGACTGCCCAAGACGGGGAGATTGAGGTTCGATCCCAGTCAGATGCACTAAGGGTAGTTTTCCTCTCTCTCCAAGCAAATGCGGGTGCATTTCCTCTAAATTAAGCCTTACTAATCTTTAACCCATTAGTGTAATCTTGTGCATAGGCGTATAACCCGAACGGATAATAAGACGCGTGCAAAAAAAAATAGAGTGGAGACTTTTGAAAATTGCGCAATATTATATTTGTGATTAAGGTTGAATGAAAGGGGACGAGAGAAAAAATTCAGTGTTTTTGCACCTGGCTACGAGCTTAGGGCTACCAGGTTCGATTCCCTGCTAGTACCTTTGGTATTTTTCCTGAAAGAAGAATTACCCCAACGGTCACCAAGGTTCTGTTAGTTAGGTTTAAGTTAGGTTTAAGTGTTTCCACTGGTTTCCACACCCTTATATTCACTATCATCATCCCCTCATCTCATCGGGGCATGGAAAGAGTCTCCATGAAAAGGATGTACGACTAGTACATTCGGGCGTCCACTGGGCAACGGTTCATTAGTACTGGCTAATCTTTCCACTACTGGGCTACGAATGATGTAATCCAGACGCGCAATATTATATTATTACTTGCACAATTCACCTTTGCCTTGCATGCATCAAACATACTATTTAATATGCAACAGTGGTGCGACTATAAATTCATTTAACATAACAGAGTTTGTCTTTAGAAACAAATAACAAAATTACTTTAGATTATCACATTAAATTACCTCCTTTATATGTTTCATTTTACATGTTTAGTTTAAGCTTCCAATGTAATTATTTAATTAATCTAAGCAAACTGCTGATATTGGAAATTGGTTATTTATCCGACAGCTGTTCTAATTACGTATAATAAAATAAAAATAAAATAAACACACCTGATAATAAAGATAGGTGCCAACATCAGTGGCCGTCTAATAAAATGCATCACTTTCGCATATCATGTTGTTAAAATGGTTACACCCGCAATACTATTTGCGGCCAAGTGGATTTAAATGTAAAGCACATCAAATCTGGTTTGCTGGTGACGGAGAGGTCGGGGTTTGATTCCCAGTAAGGTGGATGGGCGGTGTTTCTTTTTACACTCTACCTTCACGAAAATGTGGGTATATTTCCTCTAAAAACTTTCTTCAGCATCCTACATCATTAGCTTGGTTAAATGTAGATAGCTGTGACGTATAGTAAAACGTGGGTCAAAAATAATTACACCCGCATTAGTCTGTTAAAAATAATGGATTAATTTAGGCACCTTATTTATTTGAATCAGCATCTGGAGTTTGGAGTGTTCCTTTCCACTCAATCACGAGAATCACTTGCAACACTGATTTAATTACACGTGGTAAGTAAAGACATCCTTCACGAAAGGTTTATTCTTTGATAAAGTAGCTCAATAAATAAAGGTAAAGCTTATTAGTATAACCTTAGCTATTTGTACAGTGTGTCCCAAAAGTTACTGTGCAGTAATGTATCACGTACCTCGTTGCAGTTCATTCTATTACAGATGTCGGAAATGTCCCTCATGTGTCTGAGGTCATTTATGCACACGCCGCTTCATTTCATACATATCATATGAAGAGGCACGCACAGGCATGTCTTCAAGCCCGTGGGGAAAAGGTAAAGCTTATTAGTATAACCGTAGCTATTTCTACAGTGTGTCCCAAAAGTTACTGTGCAGTAATGTATCACGTACCTCGTTACAGTTCATTCTATTACAGATGTCGGAAATGTCCTTCATGTGTCTGAGGTCATTTATACACACGCCGCTTCATTTCATACATATCATATGAAGAGGCACGCACAGGCATGTCTTCAAGCCCGTGGGGGACATTTCCAACGTCCATTATAGGAAGAACTACAAACAGGTGCGTGATACTTTAATGCACAGTACTTTTTGGGACACCCTGTACAGTGCTTACATCTCTTTTAGTCCAACAACCTGTGAACAATTTGTTAAATAATTAAAATTGAATTAATTAAACAACTATATTTACTGGATGACGGTACAAATAAGATAATTCTATTGAAAACAAAATTATTTCCTTTCATATCATAGTAGAAACGGTATTTAACACTTTGATTTAAATTACATTCTGTTGAGATAAGAAGTTCACTTCATTTATAGTGGATCAGTAAGTTTTGAAATTTCTAATATAATTAATTTTATTTACTCTTGAATTATGAATATTCCATTCAAAATATTTACAACACTTTACGAGTTCCGAGTTCCGATTTTTATTTTTTTACTTTTAGATCTCTCAATGTATTCTACTGGTTCGGACCTTAATGAAGTCATTTGGGACGTGAATGGGACGTGACTGGGACGTGAATGGGACGTGACTGGGACGTGTGGTGAATCTAAAATGAGAAGTCATCTAGAAACTAGTGGCGGGAATTAAAAACTTTCATCTGCAGGTCCCATTAGACAAATATGTATTTATTTTTTTCTCGTTTAATAAGAATATACCCAGTGCCTCTCTTACCCCCCCGAACAATCTATGCCCTTGGCTGTCTTTACATGGACAGCGCCTCGGTGGCGTAGTTAGCTAACGCGCCAGTCGTGTTGAGCTCAACTGCCGAGGATATATATATATATATATATACTGTATGTATACAGGATGTTTAGATACTCATAGACCAAACTGCACATATAGCTTGTTTGAACCAAAAGTAACAGAAGTAGTAAAATATATTATATATATATATTGAATTGAAGGGTGTATAAAGGACAAAGGTGGATAGTCATTTTACACACATTTTCAGGACAACTTTTATATTTCAAACCCCATAAAAATCACTCCATATAATTTTTTAAATATTAATTTGAATATGACAAAATACATCTTTTAACCATAACTTAAAGAGAATTAGGAAGCTCTCACGATTGTCTAACAGATAGCAGCACTAACTAATATCGAGCTAAAATTGGACTTAATTCCTTTTCCCCCCTGTACCTTTCAATTGTCAGTGAGAGACGGCGAAAAAGAAAATTAAACCCCCTTAGTCCATCTACATAGATTATTGGGTAACCCGCCTCGATGTCGTAGTTAGCTAACACCCTGGGTTTAGTGTTGAGCTAGACTGTCGAGGATGGGGAGATCAAGGTTCGAATCTCGGTCGGGTGAACTGGGTGTGGTTTTTCCTAAATGGTTTTTCACTCTCCCTCCACATAAATGTGGGTTCACTTCCTCTAAATTCGACCTTCCCAATTCCTAACCTATTAGCTTAGTTAGTTTTTAAGCGTATAACCTGAACGGGTGGTAAGACGCGGTGCTATAATAAAAACTCAGTGGGTAAAGTAGCGGCTTGGAACCATCTACTCCTTTTCACAATAATCCGTGGTTGCTGCTGTTACACTGCTGGATCCAATTCACCTAACGCTGATAGAAGGAGAGAGCGATACTGTTCTGAAATAGTAGCCACATACCCCTCCTCCCAAGCCATTCACCGCCCTTCTCTCGCATTACCTACGAAGAATACTGGATCTAATATCAGCGCTAGAGGAAAACTAGTAATGGAAGGGGAGGTTATAAATAAATCTCTATCAGCCACTTCATATTATGACTCGTAAATAAAGATTGACTTCAATTTTATTTTTATCATCGCATCTTACTACCCTTTCGGGATATACGCTTATGTACTAATTATGCTAGTGTGTTAGGAATTAGGAAGGTTTATATTAGAGGAAGTGCACCCACATCTGCGTGGAGGGAGAGTGGAAAACCATTTAGGCAAAAACCACCCTCAGTGCACCGGGCCAGGGACAGTAATGATATAATTTTAAAGGAAATTAAAACTAACCCTCATTTACTAGGAGGGAAAGTGGGAAAGCAGTTAAGAAAATAATCACTTAACTATACCCGTCCGGAAATCAAAATATGACCTTTATGTCAGAGGCAAACCTAGTTAAGATGATGAAAGATAGCGACGCTATACAATACAGTATATATGAAAGTTTAAATTAGGGGGGAGGGGGGAGAGAAGAATGATTACAATAAATGGGAATCCTTCTTATCTGAATCATTAGAATTAGTTGAAAAAATTACACCTGAACATGGGAGTTGAACCCGGGACCTTTGGGACTTCGCACGTCATTGGACTACCACTGTGCTATCTAGGGATAATCCCATGCTCAGCGTCATTCTTCAGTCATATTTTAAGGACAGAGTTTGTGATGGACGTGTGTATATAATCGGGTACTAAGAGCTATAATTGATATAAATATCTAAACTTGATCTTCCTTCACTATAACTAGAGGAGTCTAACGCCTATTTCCCTGTGAACACTTGTTTGATTATAAATAGCTGACAGTAATAGGACGGGTCATATGAAGTGTTTTTTAAACTAACCAAAATATATCTTCATTATTATAGATGAATATACACTTTCAACTATTTAGTTTACGATTTATATTGCTATCTTCAGATGTGTCTCATGACAAACATTATAGTGAGTGTTCCATAGTTGGTATTTAAAATAAGGATATAGGACTAGGACTTTTTCTTGTCTCTCTTAAGTTGAGAGTGTAAGGGAGCGCAAGTTAAGGTATGCATGTTTGCATTTTATATAGCAAAACAATTTTTGACCAAAATAAAAAAAATATTGCTCCAGTATAAATATGGAGTTTAATTTTCTTCACATGGTGATACCAACAATTCTTGAACATCTATCAAGAGCATAGCGACATAGATGAAAAACTTTTTAATTGAAGATAAAAAGTTATCATTAAATTACAGGACATCCTTGACAGGTATTCAAGTCCTGTTGATGTCACTATGTGATGAAAATTAAAATGTATGTTTCTACTGGAGCAATATTTGAGTTATTCTGTAAAAAAATAGTTTTTTCTTTAAAAAAAACCCCCTCAGAAACACTACTCTTAGCTCGCATTCCCTACAACTGAATTTAAGAGGGATACAGAAGTTTTAGATATTGACCTATATCTTTATTTTAAAATATCATCTATGGAACAATCAATATAATGTTTTTAATGAAAGAAATGTTTATTTAAAACATCCTCATAAGAACAATTATTATCATGAATACATTCTTATAGCCGCAACACATAAAATTACAATTTTATCCGTTTGATCAATATTGAAAAGACGTCTACCTTAAGTTAATAGTATTTTAAGTATGATTCTGGCAGTAAGTTAATCTACATTAATACATTTAGCGCTACTTGGTAGCCAAGAATCCTACTGAGAATATTAGGGGAAAAGGCCTTCCATAACGTTATTCCTAAGATAATCTGGCTATAGAATATATCTTAGGAATAATTGGTCAAATAGGGAAGGAATGAAAAAGAGAAGCTATCATAGGTTCAGTTTTAACAAGCTTTGATCACACTGGCAACACTCCACGACACGCTACTGATGAAGACAAAGCGCTGTCTCCTACTATGGGGCTTTAATGAGTGAAAGTAGATTTACGACTTATCCGTTCCTATAAATATATATAAAAAAGATAAAAGGAGGAAAATAAAAGATATTTTAAAGATAGAAAAATGGTACGGAACTCCGCAAGGACTTTCTCGCTCTATTGATTAAAAATGGAGATATTTACTAAAAATTCTTAATATAACATACATTAGCGAACCCGAGATCAAATTGCACTATGCATACGTACAACATTTTGCCTAGTGGTTTTAAATTGTATAATTCTATTTTTTTTAATTAACGTCTTTATTTGTATATTTGGACCAATAAAAAATATCGATATTGGGTCCCCAAGGGTCAACACTTCGTATTAAATGTCTACCTGCGGTTTAAAATTTTTGACATTTTATTGGGGGTTGCACATCTTATGGTTGTTGCATTGCTATTAAATTCCCCATTTATAAATTTTGACCAAATAAATAAGTAAATATTAACTATTGAATCTAAAATGATAGAGATAGATCATTGCTGTACAAACATTTCCCCTAAGAGGTTGAAAGAAAGAGAATATACACTTTTTCACTTTTTGAGAGACTTACTTATTTCTTACTCTATGGCATTAGATAATTAGGTATTGAGTTAAAATTTAACTAGTATCTCTTTACAACTAGAGCTCACAAAATTGTATTAATATATTTGCCAATATCTCAGAAACTGTTGGTTTTATGAAAATATATTTCATAGAAAAGTTTTTTATTTTCAATATTACTACAATTTTGCAATAATAAGTTATTTATTATCTCAAATAGTTGCTGAGATACGGAAATTTCCGCTTCTGTAAAGTACCCTAAAAGTAATTTTCATGGGGAAATGAAAATAGCCAGTTTATTTATGATATTAATCAACTCCTAGATTCGAATTTTAATCAAAATTGTTCGAGCCGATTTTGAGAAAATAGACTTTTTCTCTTTCCGCTTTTTACCAAACTACTCTTAAATTTGGGGCATTACAAATACCACTTTTTAGGGTTCGAGGGGTCATGAGGTTAGATTTTGGTTAGATTTTTTTTACGGTCGCAATACTTTACCTTTAGTGTCCGAAAAGTTAAATATATATATATATATATTTGCGTATAGCTTGAAAGTTATTGGTTTTATAAACATATTTGTACTATAAATAGATTTAAATATTTGCAATGATAAGTAATTTCATATCTCAAATAGTTTCGGAGATATGATAAAAAATGAGAATTTACGCGTCAGACCGGAGCCCTTAAAGTAATTTTGCCGAAATATTGAGTGCAACCATTTTGTTTGGAATATTTATAAATGTTTTGTAATGAAATCTAATCAAAATCGTTAAAGCCGATTTTAAGAAAATCGACTTTTTCTCTTTTTGCCCTTCGGTAAACTACCCTTAATTTTAGGGCTGGATATCAAATTCAAAACATATCTTGGGGCAACCCTATGAAAACCCTAGATTCCAAGTTTTAGCCCGATCGGTAAAATAGTTTAGGCTCTAGTCAGAGGTACAGACAGACAAACAGACAGACAGACAGACAGACAGACAGACAGACGGAAATTCAAAAAACACTTTTTTGAATTCAGGGGTCATTAAACATAGAGATTCATCAAAATCTTAGGTTCGATTTTTTTGACGATCACAATAATTTCTCTACCTGTAAGATAGCGAGAAAGTAAAAAGGATTTTATAGGATGTGAAATAACAGATGGAAATGAAATGAGCACTAATGGAATAACGAATAAAAATACATAAATGCAAGAGCCATGAAGAAATAAGGATATAAAATAATGTAAGGAGCCTGTAACAAAGGACATAGTGAAATACAAGATAAAAGAAACAAGAACCCGTAAAATTCGTTTGTGTGGGATTTAACTTAGTTTCAAATATTAAATAAAATAATAGGCCTATAACCCAAACGGGTGGTAAGAAGCGGTGTTAAAAACAACGGTATTTGCGATAAAAATTCAATCTGAGCCGTGAACACATTGGGCAAAGGCATTAGTCTTGTCTCGTGTGCTTTGATGATTACGGGGAGATCCGGGTGTAGGGCAATGTGAAATGTTCTTCCTCTGAACCTCTCCCTCCACCCCCACCTTCAAGTTTCTTTGCACGATCCCCCCACACAAATGATGGTGCATTACCTCAAAAATCTACTGTTCTCCTACTTATTCCGATAGTGTATGAATGTGCCGATAAACCAGATGCGTAGTAAGACACAGTTCACAAATTGTGTGAATTAAATTATAAGAAATATACAATATTAATAAGAATCTCGTTTTAGAAGGGCCTTTATCCTACCAAAATACAGTGGTGTTCTGGTACGAAATAAAGTCTTATAGAACAGAATTCCTCACGGCCATCTACTAAAGACGTACGTGGCTTCCTACCTAAATCATGATACACTAAGTCATACAAAAAGCACACCTGTTGGAAGCTGATTCAACATTTTAAAATAAGTAGGACTATTTTAATTTTTATTTACGTATTTAGATAGAAAACTTACAAACAAAAGCCATTCAGTTTAGTATACAGTATGTTTAGGACTTTAATAATAGTATCTTTAGATATCTGCTATTCGGGTATTCTATATCCTAATGTACCCGTTGTTTACCCTAAAAGTTAGCAAGCTTGCATAAGTGGTTTTACAATAGTGTTGCTTATTAGATAAGGTCATAGTGTAATCCATTAAGCAGAGCTCTTCAAACCTGCGGTCCGCGGGCCACTTGCGGCCCGAGGTAACATTTATTGCAGCCCTCTGGCTCATGAAAAATATGAAATTATTTCAAGAGAAAAATAACAAATACATAATATGTATTCATACATATATTTATATAATCCACTAATAAAATAAATACTTATGTTACGGTATTTTATAAACAATTTTTTATTTTTACGTGAAGAAAGTTATTACGTTTTAATACAACTGTACTTTTAACCGGCAAATGGCAACTCTAGTAGACAAGACAAATCGTGTTACTTCCTACTATGACAAATCTAAAAATAGAAAAAAACGAGAGAAAGCATACTTCACGAGAAATCCGAAACTTCATCTGTTGCCTAATCCCTCGCATGAATATAAGAATAAGCTGATACGAATATTTCAATATGTATTCAATTCGAATATTGTGGGTACAGTTTTGCGACCCGCGAGCCAACAAAAAGCGGAACCTTTGGCTCTTGGACATACAAAGGTTGGAGACCCCTGCGTTAAGGTACCTTTCAGGGTATATTGAGTCTACGTGAATAAGATTTATCAGCAGTTTCTCAGGTCATGATAATGAAAGGTGTTCCTCGTTGTCATTTTTTTCCCGACTGTGTCTTACTAGCTGTTCAGGCTATACGCATTATTTACTAATCATGATAATATTTTTGGAATAAGGAAGATTGAATTAATAGAAAGTGTACCCTAATTTGCATGAAGGAAGAGTGGAAACTAATTTAGGAAATATCACTCACAGTACACCCGACCTATATTCGAACCTCAATCTCTCCTTCATCGGTAGTCTAGTATATTGCAAAAGTGACGCCTTAGACCATGAGACCACCAAAGCGAGCTCGTCGAGCTTCATCTTATAATTTGAAGTAGATTGTAAATTCTGTAGTAGTGGGCAACAAACTATGGATTGATGGTCTTCTTTGCCAGCCAGACATCTTTCCTTGAGCTTTCACTGGAAACAGCTTCATATAATCTACTGTAAGAATATAGTCGCATCGTCTTAGGAACCACCTCTTAGAGCAAATAAAGTATAGTAGAATTCTGGTGGGAAGGACAGTTTATAAAATACAAAAACATATATTCTGTCGATATTGATAACATATTAATATATTATTAGTAGGCCTACAGTAGATTCGCGATTATCCTGCTTTTGATTAACCAGCGTTTTAAAATAAACAAATTGATATACATCCCCTAGTAATTGATTAAAAAACTCGATTGAAAATGCCTTGCAACCGTTACATTGGAGACAGAGAAGTATAACTACTATGCATGCGATTGGCATATACTACAGTAATATTGCAGTCGAATAGGCTTGGTCGGTGTAGATGACAGCACTGTTCTGATTTGGCTGGAAACAGAAGCTGTGTCCAGGGAGGTGTGCGCGAGGCGTAGCTACATGAGGCAAACCCAAACTGAAAACTATTTACACCGTGTTTCCGTATTATCCGACTTTTCCGTTATCTGAAACCAATGTTAAAAACAACCAAAGGTGCATCGTTTCACATTAAGAGGGTAAATCCACATTAAGCGACGTCTTTTTAGGTGTCTATGCCGGTGACTCCATACAATTGTATTTATAGAAACCGCTAGGACTGCATCCATCTTGCACGAGCTCTTTGATCAAACTAGTGGACTCGATGACTCGACTCACTAGTGTGAAAGGCCTCGACTCTTTAGAATCAGATTGGACTCGACTCCATGAGAGTCGACTCGACTCGGGACTCGTCGGTGTGTAAACAGACAAATATAAGAGCCAAATTTGATTTCATATCTGATAAATGTGACAGCTACAGGTCATATGGCTGAGCGTATGGATAAAACGTTTTTAAATTCCTCAAGGGTTTACTCCAAACCACCTAGTTGGGCAAGTAAACAAAGTAGTTAGTCACTTTTGGTACCCTATTTTTTGTTTTGGTGACAGGCCGAAGCTCAAATCCCTGCTGGGTATATTCGTGTGTTTTTTGACATAATTTTTCTCCCCTCTCCATTCATATTAATTAGGGTAGGACTATTTTTCTTCTAAAATCTACTTTACTCATCTCATTCCTCATAATTGTAGATCTATAGTTAGAAAGGTAGCAAGAAGCGAAGATCGTAAAAATGTTTATTCTAACGGGGTCTGGACTATAGTTGCTTATACGCATTGATTGGGACAGCAATGGCGAATGCTACAGAGAGAGAGAGAGAGAGTGATAAGGGGAGGGACACACACAAACACGTGGGAAACATGACATGCCTTGGTCTCTTATGATCCCATCCTCCTGCTTGCGCAAGCACGCGCGCCATTTCAACTCGAACTCACTCTATTGACAATCGGCTTAACCACCAGGACGTGGCCTACCTTAGTGGCCCATGTGACCGTTTATCCCGTATAATCCCAAACAAATATAGCTGACAAAGCTGGGCGCTTTCCTGGTATTATTGCTCTGAGCAGAATAATAAGAGGTAAGGGCTAGTTTCATAGTCAGATTTAGTACGCCTCAAGTGCGGCGCTATACTAAATACAAGACGTCACCTACCTGGAATTGAATGGA
>CABFWB010008574.1:0-17186 GCA_902151455.1 Timema bartmani
AATCCATTAGCGTAATTAGTACTTAAGCGTATAACCCGAACGGGTAGTAAGACGCGGTGCTAAATAATAATAATAATTTAGCACCGCGTCCTACTATCAGTTTGGGTTATACGCTTATGTACTAATTACGTTATTGGTTTTAGGGATCAGGTTTTTTTTAGCACCACGTCTTACTACCTGTTCAGGTTATTTGCATATGTATAGTACGATTTTGGTAGGAAGAACAGTAAAAGTTAGTTCCAAAAACAATTTTAATATATTCATGCATCAAGTCATGTTATCTGAAGCTGTCACTTTTGATAGATATTATCAATACCTATAAAATAACACAAATAATACAGTAAAATGTTATCAATGTTGGCTGTAAGAAAATATGTTTGAATTGTCTCTAGTGTTCTTCCAACCAAGATCAGGGTGATTATTACACTAGTGAGTTATAAATAAATAATGTCGAATTTAGAGGAAATGTACCCGAATTTACGTGAAAGAAGAGTGAAAAATAATTTTATAAAAAAACATATGATTATACCCGACCGAGATTCGAACACGATATTCCCGTCATCTGCAGTATAGCCTATTGCGAGAATGGCGCCTTAGACCGCGCGGCCACCGAAGCGGGTAGATATGTTGTTATTTGAGGCCACAGTATATTCGTTGACTCGATATGAAACGTCAGTCTAACATTAGGCGATTGCAAATATATATTTTTAGGCAGCCTGTATACACCAGCGACGATTCAACACTGCCCTCAAATTCACATATACCATTCAGGCCACGAATTTTCGCCCACGGCAGCTATCGAACCAAGGTCTCAAGGAGGTTACGGCGCACTTACCTAGAACAAACGAAATAAGGATACATCAAATAGACTAAAAGAAGGTCGACGATAAAAGAAGGAATCGTAAGTCACTACTACTTTTTAATATGCAAGAACTTTTTCGGATTTTCATAGGAAGATCGTATTTTGAAAATTGAAGAATATATATACCTTGATTTTGGTTGGACGAACAGTAGAGAGAATTCGATTATATTTCTTTGCGGCAAACATTGATAAGATTTTAATGTATTTGTTTTATTATATAGGTATTGATAATATGTATATAAAGTTACAGCTACAGATAACATGAATTGATGTATGAATATATTAAAATTGTTTTAGTAACCTTATTAACTAACTTTTACTGTTCTACCTACCAAAATCATATAATGTTTATTATTATTATTATTATTATTATTATTATTATTATTATTATTATTATTATTATTATTATAGATTGTATTTACATTCGTCTAGGTGGCGTTTTCCAACATATATTTGAACTTTAAACTCGATCAAAGTCTCAATGTTTCTTATGTGGAGATAAGCAAAACACTTTAAACTACGTTTTCTGTGTAGAAGTAAAGCTATCCAGAGCCACGTTTAATGTACAGTAGCCCCATGGCTTCTTTGGTGCTGACTGACAGCTCACAGCTTACAGCCGACGGCTTTGAAAAGCTACCAGACCAAATTATGTATCCCTACGCCGAACCATATGATCTGCAAAAAACATGTGTTTAGCAGCTGTCACTTCTGACAGTCAAAATTTAGGTATATACCTAAATGTTGACTGTCAGAAGTCAGTTGTGAACTGTCAGTCAGCACCAAAGAAGCCATGAGGCTACAGTAGATATTGTTAGTTAGAGAAAAGAAAGATTATTAGATAGCGGACCTGACCCGATAGAACCACTCTCAATTGTATTCGCCACAAGTGACTGGATAAGCTTGTTGGCAACTAAAACGATGACTTCATTTGCACCTTGAAAAGGTCGAAGGTTATTTAACTTCTGATCCCACGAAGATTGATCTGACTCAGAAGTTGTCAGCTAACGTTCGCTGCCCTCCCATTATACTGATAAAGGAACACTGGCCAGTGATAACACGTGATCACGTCGGCAGCTTTTGAGTCACCAGAGATGATGGAGCTGTGAAATATCTCGGAGGAGCTCAGCATCATCAACTACAGACGAGAGATATCTGAAGAAATATTCGTCATCGGGAATAGTTCATAGTCAATTAGTTCAATGACCTACTTCCGTGGCCGCTTGGTCTAAGGCGTCACACTCTCGCAATAGAGTAGACTGCCGATGACAGGGAGATTGAGGTTTAAATCTCGGTCGGGTGTAATTAGGTTTTTTTTCCGTTAAGGTGGGGACGTAGGAGACGCGAGAAAAGGTCAGTGTTTTTGCAGTTTTTATAGAATTTTTATTTTTTACAAAATTAATCAAATATTTCTCCAGTAGAAACATAAAGTTTAATTTTCTACACACGGTGATATCAACAGTAGTTGTTGAATATCTGTCATGAGTACAGCGGCACTAGATGAGAGATATTTTAAATGAAGAGGAAAAGTTGTCATTAAATTCCAGGTCATCCTCTACAGATATTAAATAAATGTTTGCACTGAAGCAATATTTGATTCAAAAAACAGTAGGAACACCTTTTTTCACATTCCCTTCCAGCTCACCTTAATAGTTTTACACTCTCCCTCCACGCAAATACGAGTACACTTCTTAACCTCCCTAATCTCTAAAAAAAATCATTAGCGTAATTAGTACATAATTGTATAACCCGAACGGGTAGTAAGATGCGGTGCTATAAAAAATCAAGAAAGTAAGTCCGTCCCACTAGTTAATTTGGAGTGGTCGTTTCATTTGAAATATTTGTTGGTGGACTACAAGCCTCACCACCCAGTCGCCGTGATAGCGAATCGCTCCCTATTCCGGCGGTGACGTCACAGAAATTAAGCTACAAGATTATTCATGCAGCCTCTCTCGCGCGGTGAACCGACAGGATAATGGCTACGATAGAATCCGTCCAGAGTAGAGATGTTGAGCAATCTCGGTGGCTGATGTCATAACAAAGCTTAATAAAGTAATTGGTAGACTATGGCCAACGAAAGGTCAAAGGTCAGTTCAATCATTTATATTTTAAAAAGCAACATAAGAGGTGTTGTTAAATGCACACAAAAAACACCACACGATACATCAATAAAAAACAAAGGAGGTCGTTATTTATTAAGAAAATAGTGTGACACGTTGGGTGTATGTGGGTGTGACGCCAATGTGTACGCACCGAAATTAGAGTAAACTTCTAATACAGTTGAGCGTCGATAATTCGGACGACCAAAATCCGGATCGTCAATAATCTGGATCAGCAAGAAAAAATATTATTTATAAAAATAACAAGAGACATGGCCACAAAAAAAAATTGAGACCTTTTTATGTTATTAAATTTTTGACTTTTTACATTCCTCCAGAATATGTGATATTTAACAACTAAAAAAATCATGTGTAAGTTCGTTGTTTAAATAAAGTGAAAATGTTTCTACATTAACACAGAGTTTTCGTAGGTCTCGTATGGGCTTTTTTTTTGGTTTAGGTACTGTATTTTTGAAAATCCGGGCAAATCAATAATCCGGATTGGATCGATCCCCAATTAGTCCGAATTATCGACGCTATACTGTAGCTTTAATCCTACCTGTTTACGCATGCTAGAAGGGAGAGATTTATATACAATCAGGATTCAAATAAAGTGTCGCTATATGGCTGGGCATTGAATCATGATGATTTGTAATATAACTGGCCTACATAATTATTTTACATCAAAGCATGTGACATCATTAATTTATAATTAGGTAAAATAGTACGTTAACAGAAGATTTGAGATATTATTCCATGACACTAGAATGAAATGTAAGTATAGCCACACAGTATCACACTGGAAATTTGCTGGAATATTTTACCTAACACGAAAATGAGGACTTAAGGTGGGTATGTAGGGGAGGCGAGAAAAGGTAAGTGATTTCTCAGTTTTTATAGCAAAACAATTTTTTGGCCAAAGTAAATCAAATATTAATTCTCCATT
Organism: Timema bartmani; assembly: GCA_902151455.1. Lineage (NCBI taxonomy): Eukaryota > Metazoa > Arthropoda > Insecta > Phasmatodea > Timematidae > Timema > Timema bartmani. The sequence goes on from CABFWB010008574.1 coordinate 3,905, forward strand.
AGAAACATAAAGTTTAATTTTCCTCACACAGTGATATCAACAATTGTTGAATATCTGTCAAGGATGTCCTGGAATTTAATGACATTTTTTTATCTTCATTTAAAAAGTTTGTCATCTAATGCTGCTATGCTCATAACAGATATTCAACAAGTGTTGATATCACCAGGTAAAAAAAATTAAACTCTATGTTTATACTGGAGAATTATTTTATTTATTTTGATCGAAAGATTTTTTAAAAATAAAAAATGTAAAAAATCAGAAAAAGTATAAACACTAAACAACAATAATTCAGATTTTATTTTTCATTGTTTTAAATAAAACAATATCGAAATGTAGATTAAAATCAATTTTTCAAACTTGATGTAACTTGGAACATTTCACGAATTTATCTGACATTCCCTTGTTTTCCAGACTGCTGGACACGCCCGTTTATTTACTCTCATCAACAGTAAAAATTATTTCAACGGTTTGACACCCCCTTAGAATCGAGCCAAGGCGTTTTACCGATACAGGCTGTAGTTAAAGGTAAAACTCATCATCGCCATTGAAAGTATAAAGGTACGGCCAGACCAAGCGAACGATAAAAAATATTAAAAAAATAGAACATATTGGTTGTAATGAGAGGTGGAGCTTGCTCTACCCGGTACAGTCTAGTTACAAGCGCTAGGCAATATTATTGTATGTTGGTTCATTGAGTGCTAGGAAAACTTCTCATTTCGACATTTTTATTACTATCGATGTTTAGCACACTTGCTACTAACGGCCTAATTTAATTTCCTCCTATTGAAGTAATCATAATTCAATTGTATAACCACCAGCTTGTAACGGTGAGCTACACCTAATTTCATTGCTGAGGAAACTGCAGGTCTTATGAAGAAAATATTTATCTTAGCTCTCTCTCAGTTAACTGTTGCCAAATCTACTCGCTCTCAATTATGTCTGAAGGTGGTGTGCTGGGGTAAGAAGGAGCTACTGGAAAAATCTCCTCGCTCTCAGTTATGTCTGAAGGTGGTGTACTGGGGTAAGAAAGAGCTACTGGCCAAATCTCCTCGCTCTCAGTTATGTCTGAAGGTGGTGTGCTGGGGTAAGAAGGAGCTACTGGCCAAATCTCCTCGCTCTCAGTTATGTCTGAAGGTGGTGTGCTGTGGTAAGAAGGAGCTACTGGCAACCTCGACTAACCAGCGTTGCCAAACTTGCCTTATATTTGAGGAGAGATAGACCACACGGAAATGAGAAAATGACAACGTTATTTCTCCAATAGTAACCATGCAGTTCCCTCAGAGATGATACCCAGCATAGAGCTTGTCCCCGGAGACTGTTAAGGTCGACCGGTGGTGCCAGACCCGGCTATAACCCCCTCTCCACTCCTTTCCAGTAACAGATGTTGTGTGAAGAGGGACAGTATCACAGCGTCCGTATGAAGCTCGGAAGCTGCGAGACCAGTCAAGACTTGTCGCAACCGGAATGCTAAAAAAAAAAAAAGGGGGCGGGGGGGTTATTGTTCGCATGGTAATTAATTCAGAGCATGGCTTGTGGAAATGTGAACATTCTCTCATTAATGTATTTATAATCTTAAAAATATTTTTATTAATAAAATGTAGAGTTTGTTCGTCTGCCATGAGCATTGCGCGATATCTACCTTACGCAGAGGGCTAAAATTTTGAAAATTAGTATCCCCTGTGCACAAACAAGAGCATCTAGAAGATGTAATTTTTAAATTTTACTAGATTTTTTAAAATTTACTACTAACTGGGTAGGAATTAATAAAGTGAAGATATTTTGTTTTCCTGTATGTGTGAAGCAAAGCCGAGTACTTCCGTAAAAATATTGTTATGAATCCCTCGATGCCGTTGGAACATGTTACTCCGGTTAAATTTAATTAAAAGTTTACAATTCATTCTTACCTTTCCGCACGCGGACTGAATGTCAAATTTATGTAGCCCAGTTTTCTAGGTCTATTGAGAGTGTTTTTTTTCCTAAACGGTTTCCCCACTTTCCCTTAAAGCAAATGCAGGTACACTTCTAAATGTAACCTTTCCAATCCCTAAAACCATAAACGTAATTAGTACATAAGCATATAGCCCGAGCGGATAGTAATATGGTGCTTTAAAAAAACACAGGAAAAGAGTGTTTTTTTACCCTGTTTATATGTGTGGTTGCATTTAATCTAAATTACCCTCCTCATTCTCCACAGACAAAGCAATACTTGTATGAAACGTATGGATTGAAAAAATGTAGTGATACGTTTTTAACACCAAGGCTATTAACGGCTTAATCTAGGGGATAGGGATGAGGAGGTGTATTTAAAAGAAAGTGTCCCGCATTAGCGTGGCAATAGGATGGATAAACCACAAAGATTAATCATGTGTGGACCCCCGCCCCCTCAACGTACCCCGGCTATGGCCGAACCTCGCTCGATCTTTCCATCTCAGACACTCAAGAATGACGTCATACACCCCGTTACAAAACATTACGTAATTCAATCATCTACATGTGAAGAATCTAGAAAAGCTGTAATGATGTAGAACTCTTGCATCATGCAAAAGGTAACAAGAAAAGCTCAGACGATCCCATTCAAGGGGTAACACCGACATGATGAAACAGGAATAATTCGCACCCCTCGCAAGGGTTGTTTTGCACCTTGAGTGTGTCCCCCCACCCCTACTCCTGGAATAACCTTTTAGTGGCCGGATACATCGCCGCCACCCCTTCCATAGGAGGATAGACTGGCCCTCATTCTTGGTCCGTCAGTCTGAGCTTCCTCCATAGTGCAATAACCAAACACGTGGTCCGACAGTCTGAGCTTCCTCCATAGTGCAATGACCAAACACGTGGTCCGACAGTCTGAGCTTCCTCCATAGTGCAATGACCAAACACGTGGTCCGACAGTCTGAGCTTCCTCCATAGTGCAATGACCAAACACGTGGTCCGACAGTCTGAGCTTCCTCCATAGTGCAATGACCAAACACGTGGTCCGACAGTCTGAGCTTCCTCCATAGTGCAATGACCAAACACGTGGTCCGACAGTCTGAGCTTCCTCCATAGTGCAATGACCAAACACGTGGTCCGACAGTCTGAGCTTCCTCCATAGTGCAATGACCAAACACGTGGTCCGACAGTCTGAGCTTCCTCCATAGTGCAATGACCAAACACGTGGTCCGACAGTCTGAGCTTCCTCCATAGTGCAATGACCAAACACGTGGTCCGACAGTCTGAGCTTCCTCCATAGTGCAATGACCAAACACGTGGTCCGACAGTCTGAGCTTCCTCCATAGTGCAATGACCAAACACGTGGTCCGACAGTCTGAGCTTCCTCCATAGTGCAATGACCAAACACGTGGTCCGACAGTCTGAGCTTCCTCCATAGTGCAATGACCAAACACGTGGTCCGACAGTCTGAGCTTCCTCCATAGTGCAATGACCAAACACGTGGTCCGACAGTCTGAGCTTCCTCCATAGTGCAATGACCAAACACGTGGTCCGACAGTCTGAGCTTCCTCCATAGTGCAATGACCAAACACGTGGTCCGACAGTCTGAGCTTCCTCCATAGTGCAATGACCAAACACGTGGTCCGACAGTCTGAGCTTCCTCCATAGTGCAATGACCAAACACGTGGTCCGACAGTCTGAGCTTCCTCCATAGTGCAATGACCAAACACGTGGTCCGACAGTCTGAGCTTCCTCCATAGTGCAATGACCAAACACGTGGTCCGACAGTCTGAGCTTCCTCCATAGTGCAATAACCAAACACGTGGTCCGACAGTCTGAGCTTCCTCCATAGTGCAATAACCAAACACACAGTACATACGAAAATCCACGTGCGTGTGTTTGTATATATTATCATTCAATGTAATAGGCCTACATATAAAATAATAATAAGTATAAATAAGAACAGGCTCTCTCTCTCTCTCTATGTATATATACCAAATTGTATATACATTTACCATGTTTGTATTATTGCTTTCTGAAAGAGGTTTATATCAAAGTATATATTATGCCTTCGTGTTTGGTTACTACGCTATGGAGGTGGTTTATGTAATAATTATATAACTATATAACTAGGTGTTTGGTTATTGTATTAAGGAGATGGTTTATTTTATTATTCCGTGTTTGGTTATTGCACTATGGAGGGTATTAAATATAGTCTATCTACATATATAAAAGAATAAGTGTTATTTTTATATATATATATATAACTTATTCTTATTTTCTCCCTGCATCTTACAAGACTCGTCCGAGCTTTAAGAATTTAATTACCAATGTGTTAGCAATGAGGAGGATACAATGTAGAGGAAGTGCACCCGCATTTGCGTTAAGTAAGAGTGTAAAACCACTTAGGGAAAACCACCCTCGGTACGCCCGACCGGGATTCAAACCTCGATCTTCCCGTCATCGGCAGTCTAGTCTCTAGCAAGCGTAACACCTTAGACCATGCGGTCACCGAAGCGGGTGTTGATGGATTATAATCATTCAAAGTCCTGCAAGCAAAGTACAGAAGGTAACGAGTTTTGATAGTAAGTAATTTTTTAGGCGTACACTCTAGTGCAAAAACCCGCCTCGGTGGCGTAGTTAGCTAACGCGCTAGTTTCGTGTTGAGTTCCATTGCCGAGGACGTGGAGAACAAGGTTCGAATCTTGGTCGGGTGAACTGGGTTTTTTCCCCCTTAATGGCTTTCCACTCTCCCTCCACGCAATTGCGGGTTCACTTCTTCAAAATTAAACCTTCCAAATTCCCAATCCATTAGCGTAATTAGTACTTAAGCGTATAAACCGAACGGGTAGTAAGACGCGGTGCTAAATAATGATAATCCCGTGCAGATAAATTGTTGACCAGCAATCAGAAGTGTTACAGAACAAGCTTGAAAGGATTCATTTTTGAAATAAATGTGGTAGCATTATCTAGCTCGTAGAAAGTAAAATCAAAACGTGGATAAACAAAATTACAGAAAGATAGAATTTATAACAGACCTTCTAAGTTAGTCCGATGTGCAATACATTCATTTTGCTGGTTTAAAAAAAATGGGTCGGTAATTTAAATGAATATTAAGATGGATTAGTTGTTCAAACTCCTGACTATGAACTGAAAACTGTTTCAATCTCGACTAGATGCAAGTGGTCCCCCCCCTCCCCTCATTATTGATTTTCCATCCTTTACCCAAACGAATTCTGATTTTTTAATTAGTTTCCTTTATCCTGTGTTATTTTATTAGTCAGTGTATAATTGCGCGGTTAATAGAACGAATTGTAAGTGATTTTACAATCTACCCTTAAAGCTAATGCAGCTGCATTTACTTTAAACCACCCTTCTCATCGATCAGTATATATATCAAGCCGTTTAACTCATGTTAAAAAAGAGGTTTAAAATTTAAAAAAACAAATTATAAAAAAGAAAGTTAATTTAGCGTAGAATGAATGTCTGGTTATTGCACCATTAGAAACGAGATCACCAGGTCCTGTGAGAGCTGTTTCAATAAACATAACTAACTGCCAAAAAGTACTTTAAGAAGATGACGCAATAGTGACGAAATAATGATAAAAAAAAACACTAAGAAATAATCCAAACTTTTGAGAAGCAATAATAAACATTGACCCAGCCTAGATACACACGTGCGTATCATTGCGTACATAGTGACAACCCCACACACGCACATGCGTCTTAGAAAGAGAAACATTCACAACAAACTTATGTCGCGTATTACTTCCTTTTTTGTTTCTCTCTATCTCTCTCTCCATTCTCACACGCTGTTCATTCATACGTTTGACGCGGGCCAAGAGTGGGCGCAAGAGCGACCCAAGCGCCATTCCGAAATAGATCAGTTTCCGCTTTCTAGTCCGGCGGTTGAGTGACGCCCCGGGGCGCCGAAAGGCTCACGCAATATGGCGAAATGTTTTGTTCTTGCGTCGAGCGGGCAGTATTAAAATATGTGCGCATGATCTAGACAAGAGGTGTTTAACCTGGGGTAAGCGTACCCCCATTGATAGCTTGCATTATGAACCAACAACTTTGGTATATAGGTACTTAGTTCAAATTTGAAATTAGTTTAAAATACATTGCCAGTCGAATGAAACCGCGCAGCACGACCTTGCATATCACGGTTTGAATGGAAATCCAAGAGGCCAACATGAAAGAAGCGTGTTACGGTGTTCGGGCATATTGAGAGGATGAGTGTGGATTGAGTGACGAAGGAAATATATGAAGGTAGAGTGTGTGGATCAAAAGGAAGGGATAGGCCATGTGAGATGTGGTTAAAAGTTGTAGACGTGGATGTTGTTGAAGAGAAGGGAGTATGCAAGGATAGGGAAGTGTGGAGAAAGTTATTAAGTACGGAGTTGTTGAACTATATGCGCAGTTTCTTGACTACTCCGTAAGGGAACGGCGTGATTATGTATGTATGTAGAAAATTATTCACAGCAATTACATGTCACCCGCTTCGGTGTACGCGTAGTCTAACGCGCTATATCGTGTTAGACTTGACTCCTGAAGACGGGGAGATCGCGGTTCGAATCTCTGTCGGGTGTACCATTGATTATTTTTTCCAAAACTGTTTTCCACTCTCCCTAAACGCGAGTACACTTATTCTAATTACAACTGGAGAGAACTAGCTCAAGATAGGGATAGAGTGTAATGAGGTGGACTGAATAGAACTAGCTCAAGATAGAGATAGGGTGTAATGAAGTGGGACTGGATAGAACTAGCTCAAGATAGGGATAGGATGTAATGAGGTGGAATAGATAGAACTAGCTCAAGATAGAGATAGGGTGTAATGAGGTGGACTGGAGAGAACTAGCTCAAGATAGGGATAGGTGGAGTACTTTTGTAAGTTCAGCAGTGAACTTCAAAGTTCCTAATGCCATAGAGTGAACACGTTTATGCTGTACATTAACTCAATGGAGCACACAGAAACTTCTACAAAATCAATTTATTCATGATAATTAGACCATCATAGCACTTGTAAATTAATTAAATCAAACTTTTATCCAGCCACCCGCAACAGTGAGAGCACGGGTTAGGGCATCGAACTCGTTTGGGTTGGTTTGCCGGTAACGGGGAGGCCGAGGTTTGAATCCCAGCCGTGTGTAGTGAAGATGTTATATTTGCTAAATGACTTCCCACCCTGGATATAGCTCAAACGGGTACTCAGACGCGACCAAGACCAGACAAACCAAGTGGTACAAAGCTCGACTGTCCTGAAACCTCGCGTTGTTGCAACCAACTGCGGACTAACAAACTTCAAGGTTCACCGAATCCTGCCGAAATGGCTCCAACGAGAGAAGGCAGATCCTCAGCGCTATTCCAACCCAATTAGTCCGCGATGCGGTCTCACGTTCATTAGCCGTACCGTTAACTGCTTGCAACGTTGGCAGCGAGATGGCATCAAACTATCGTCGGTCGCTCCTACCTGTGCTGCGTCTTATGCTATATGAACACCTGACAATACTGGCTAGAGATGGATACACGGATAGTGTGGCGGACGTTACGGCTTGGAGACAAGAGTTAAACCTACAGATACTGTTTAGGAGAGACACAGCTTGGAAGCAACGCTTATGGGTTTTCAACTCAAATGTCATACTGAAAACACCGACCAACCAAATGGAAGGGAAATGCTTTGTGACAGATAATACTATTGAAAACGTGTGACCTGTTTCGGTGGTCATGTGGTTCAACGCGCTACTCTCGCAGTAGACTAGACCACCAATGACGGGGAGATCAAGGTTCGAAACTCGGTCGGGTGTACCGAGGGTGGTTTTGCCTAAATAATTTTTCACTCTCCCTCCATGCAAATGCGGGTACACTTCCCATAGATATAATCCAAACGGGTAATAAGACGCAGTGCTAAAAAAAAGTTGTATGGAGAGTGGGTGGTCAGGGAGGCCCTAGAGGGACGTGGCAATTTCAGAATAGGACGCGTCATTAACACAATAAAACACGTGGATGATCTAGCATTGCTGGCAAAAAATAAATTAAGAGTTGCATAAAATGATGGACCATCTGGTGGAGATAGGAAAAATATATGTAGGGAGATCAACAGTGAAAAGTCAAAGTGAAGGCGATTCCAAAAAATTAAGAGCCGCTGAAAATCAAAATTAGAAACCAAGAGTTGGAAGACATAGAACAGTTTAAATCTAGGAAGTCTGCTGACAAAGGATGCATGAATGCACCAAGCAAGTTAGGTCGAGGATCACCATGGCTAAGGAAGGATACAACAAGAAGAAGTTACTGCTGACCGGTTAGTGGAGTTTGGAACCGAGGGAAAAAACTGATGAAATGCATCACGTTGTTTGGAACCAAAACTTGGACTCTAAGGAAGATAGAAAAGAAATACTTGGAGAGCTTTGGAATGTGGAGAAGACTTGAGAAGATCAGGTGGGCAGACAGGGGGACAAATGAAGTCCTATGGAGAGTGAATGAGAAGAGAACCATTTTGGATGTGATTCTTCGGTACAAAGCAAACTGGATCGGACACATACCTTAGGAGTAATAGAGGTCATAGAGACGTCATAGAGAGGAGGAGGATTCAAATATTGGATGATTTGAAGGACAGGAGAAAATTCTGGGAGCTGAATAAGGAGGCAGAGGACAGGGCGCATTGGCGGTTTAAGTTCACTGAAAAAATGAATGTACCTGTCGTAAGACAGAACCCCTAATAATAAGTTAACCTAATTTGACCCAAATATGTACAAAACAACCATCCAGGTTCTCGTTATACCCTGTTTATGGCAGGAATGACTGCCCGAAAGGACTTTTTTTCCTACCAAAATTCTACTATAAAGTAGAATTCTGGCAGGGAAAATGGGTCTTTTAAGGTTCACTTGAGCATTCGTTCGATAGCGTTCGGTTCGTTCTATTCGTTCAGAGTAAAATGCTCAAGTGAATATCTGTCCAAGAACACGCGCCGGGAAGTCAGTTGTGCGCCTGTGCTCAGTGGATACGTGTATTTTCGCACCTGTTCGGACTGTTTGCTGCGATGGAGTGGGCCGCAGAAGAATGTTTGAGGTTAATAGATATCTATGAAGAAAACCCGGTGCTACGGAACCCTCAAAATGCACTTTTATTACAATAAAATTTTAAAAACACGATGCGTGTGATGCAATGTTTGAGTGCTTCGTTCAGAGCGACACAAGTTCCCATAACTATAACACCAATAAGTTGTTTTGAAATCTTGAACAGGTACTGGAAGTTTGCATATGAGTCCCCAGTTGCTAAAAAAACGTTACGTTGGTGCCAAACGATCTTTCACTGGTATTGCTTTACGGAACTTTGTGTCCTTCTTCACAATTTTATGGCCGACAAGGTTAACCAAAATCTCAAAAGTCTTGAGAAGACATTCGGGTGAAACTTCGGGAATGTCCTTCGTCCAATTCCCTTAGAAGTTCTATATTTTATCGCCTACAAAACAGCCGCCTTATCCTCTTGCTATTCTTTTTAGTCAATGCACACAGCACAAAGAAAGAACGTGCTGCCACTATCAAATCCATTTTGAGACTGAGCTCCAGTTGTCCTGTTCGCGGTAAAATTGTCGGGAACAAGGCGAGCACCAGCAAATGGTCCGAATGCTCGGAGTATTCGGAAGTATCATTTGTTCGAGCTTGTTCGGGTTGTTGGGCCTTGCTCTGTTCGCTCCAAGTAAAATGCTCGAGTGAATACGCCCCTGACACAACCAGTGGATTTCCACCCCTGCTCAAAACAAGCTACGTTATATTAGGAACGGTGTGTAGCGATGACACTCTTCTATTCGCAAGTCTAGAAGAGAGGATGTCATCGTGACAAGACTCTCGGGCATACTTCGCTGACCCATAAGTTTTTATCTAGAGGGGATCCACCTCCAGCGTATGAGCTTTACGATATTCCACTCAGTCTGTACCCCAGTTAGAGGGCGTGTCGCAGCCCTAACACAGCCATATAGTTAAATATTTGATGTATTTTAATATTATTAATATTATTATTATTACTATTATTATTATTATTATTAGCACCGCGTCTTACTACCCGTTAAGGTTATACGCACTTACGCTAATGTGTAATGGTAGGGTGATTGTGAAATGACCTACAGTTTAACGTGGAATCCGAACCACGGTGGTAGGCCTGGCATTCCTCACATTCACAAGTTGTGATTAATACACGTCTTGTCAGAGGTAAAGAAAGGGTTTGGTAATCTGATAAATCTGTGCCGGGACCCGAGGATTGAACCCCGAACCCCCAGCACAGAGGTCCAACACCTTACCCCCTAGACCGCCAGGTCACCCTGGTGTATTTTCATTCAAATGTGAGTTTGTATTCTCATTTTTGTTTTCTTTCTCAATTTATGTCAAAGTGATATGACATATAATATATATATAGCAAATTATTTTTAGTTAAGTGTTTTAATAAAATTAATAATGCTTTCCTCTGTTCAAATTTTAGTTTAAAAACACATTGGTGTTATTAAGGAGAAGGTATTTTTTTGTTTGTTTTTAACTAATTTTAGTGATTAACAAAACTCTTTACAACTTAGGGAATGCACCATCAAAAAAATAAAGGTGGGGGGTTGACCAATGATAGAGAACATTCAATACAATTTTCATTGCAAGGACCTTATCTGACAGCTATAAAAGCTACTACGGCCTGGATCTACTTTAACTTCAAATCACGTGATCTGCGGCTGTTACTTTTGATAAATATTTTCAATACCTATAAAATAATAAAATACTAACCAACTTTGGCCTCAAGAAATATAATTATGTTTGTATTTTCTAAATAGGCCTTTCGTATCAAAAAATGGCAGTGTTGTCCGTCCCGTGTAAGAGAGACTAGCCGTGCGTGGACGGTGGCAGACTGGACTAGAAGACTGCTCACTACACCTGCTCACTGCTGCTCACCGGAGCGTCTTACAATCCTCTCTCCCCGGGCCGTGTACTAGCGTCACGCACTGCTGCTTTCTATATCGCCATACACTCGGCTACAATCAATTACCGCGCCACGGGCTCGCCGTCCGGAGAACTTATAAACAGGGAAAACCTCATATCAAAAGCTCACGAAAATATGGATCAAAAGCGCACCTAGACCTTGTATCAAAAGCGCAAAATAGGGGAAAACCTCATATCAAAAGCGCACCTAGGCCTTGTATCAAAAGCGCACCTAGACCTTGTATAAAAAGCGCACCTAGACCTTGTATAAAAAGCGCACCTAGACCTTGTATAAAAAGCGCACCTAGATATTGTATCAAAAGCACACCTAGACCTTGTATAAAAAGCGCACCTAGACCTTGTATAAAAAGCGCACCTAGACCTTGTATAAAAAGCGCACCTAGATCTTGTATCAAGAGCTCACGAAGATATGGATCAAAAGCGCACAGGTAAAATACGAGTAACAACTGCATACGTAGATACTTACCTTGATTTTGATAGAAAGACCGTTCTGGAAGGCCCTTTTCGTACCAAAATCCCGCGGTATATAAATATTTTCGTAGGATAAAAGACCTTACAAAACGGTCTCCCACTACCAAAATACTATTAGCATTATGGTACGAAATAAGACCTTCCAGAACGGGCTTTCTACCAAAATTATGTTTCATGACTCGTCAGTACCTCTTTTCAACATCTTGTTTATGCATACAAGTTGTAAATCCACTCATTATTATTTTTTATTTTAATGTCCGCGTTAAGGAAAACAGGAACAATTTCGACATTAACAAGAGAAGCCCCGTTACTCATTTAGAATTAAAAAGAAAAATGAAAAATCAACACTCATTTGCATTGCGCGTTCAATTATACAAATAAACACAACCTCAAGATAACAATGCTCCCCCTCCTTTNGTAACAAACAAAAAAACACTACAAAACTAACTAACGCGCCGTTCTCAGGAAAATTAATATTAATCCGCGCGCATTATCTCGAGCATGATTCCCACCTGTCACTCAGTTTCGAACAATAGCCAGGTTGCTTCACAGAGCCGTATGGAACAACCAGATACAATGTAAGTTAAATTAATGTTTTTGTTTGTTCTGGTAAATTGTTACTATGTTAAAAGAATTCACAAAGAATTGTGACTTCTAAACTACAAGTTATATTAAAATATATTAAATAGTAGCTACTCATTTGTAACTATGCTTACAACTCACTTCGGTGGTCGCGCGGTCTAAGGCGCTACTCTCACAGTAGACTAGACTGCCAATGACGGGGAGATCGAGGTTCGAATCTCAGTCGGGTGTATCGAGGGTGATTTTTTTTTCCAATATGGGTTTTCTACTCTACTTCCACGCAAATTAAGGTACACTTCCTATAAATATAACCTTCCTAATCCTTAAAACCATTAACGTAATTAATACATAAGCGTATAAACGGAACGGGTAGTAAGACCCGGTGCTAAAGGGGGGGAAAAACCTGTACTTTCGCAAAATTGTATCAAATAAAAATACAAAATAGACTAACTGTACATAATTTACTTGCAAACTTGATAAATATATTTTTTAAATATTCTAACATCGAAGAATTACATTTGTTAAATGTTTTTAGATTCTTCAAAGATTTTAAAATGACACGTTCTGAAGAAAAGGGGTAGCATTTTTCTAGTCCACAAGTTTTAACAAAAATATTGTTTAACGGCTTAAGCTATGGAGTACGGATGAATAGTGTACATAAAGAAAACGCACCATCATTTGAATAGAAAGGGGATGAGAAAATTATATGTAGACAACTACAACCCCCCCGCCCAAATTCTCTCCAGTAGGTCCAGCCAAGATTCGAATCTCAACCTTCTCACCAGTGTATTGCACAATTCAATTTGCTACTTTCACGTATTCATACGTCAAATCATGTGATCTGCAGCTGTTACGTTTAATATGTATTATCAATACATATAAAGAACAATAATGATATAGTAAAATATTACCAATGTTGGCCACAAAAAAAGTTTGTATGTTCTAAAAGACTCATTCTATGAAAATTGGACTGTAAATATAGTGTAATTTAATAAGCAACAAACACACTTAGACCTACATGAGATTTGTTCATTAAAAATATGTATAAACTATCCACGGGTTTTAAAAAAAACCTTCCAAATTTGCTTATAAAATAACTAAAATTAAAATATTTTAGTTAAAAAGTTATATAGCCGAAATACCTTGTTAAGTTCTTGCAACTTCAAAGACAATCCTCTTCTGAATAACCAACTTGCTAACAAGGCGGCCACGTTTTTGGGTTATTTACTAAACTCAATGAAGCATCCACGTGATGGCCTGGATTCGCGACAGAAAGAACTTCCTATTGCTATTTAAATCAAAGTTATAATTTATTTACAGTCGAG
>CABFWB010008575.1:0-17184 GCA_902151455.1 Timema bartmani
TACCCGGAGGGTGTTATCGCACCAGGATGTTTACGAATTCCTCGTCAACATCGTGTTCAAGGTTAAACTGGGCTGGGTCGCCCGACACAGTAGTCATGTCATTTACAGACACAATTCCTTTGTTCTTTGTTAAAAAAATCCATTCTTTAAAAAGTAAGTTATGAAAGCCGTTAAAATATGTATGAAATAAAATGCATTGAGCACAAACAATTTGGAATAAATAAAATGATAAAACAGTAGGAAAATTATAAAGCATAAATAAAAGTAAAAACACTAATACATATTTACACACACGTCAATATTTCGATGCTATAATTCTATTAAATTGTGCGTAAATATGTGTTAGTATTTTTACTTTAATTTGTGCTCTATTATTTTCCTACTATTATATCATTTTATTTATTATATATTGAAGGCCATTAAAGTCATCCTGTGTACTATTTAACAACTTAAGAGTATATATATGTATGTAGATAATAATAATAATGTATATAATGTAAAACAATAAAAACAATATTTAGTTTGCTAATGGAGTAAAACAAGTATTTCTTTTGCGCATGCGCTAGTATATAAACATCGCTTAAAACTATGACTTGCACTACCACCAATTAAAACTTCCATGATTTATTGTGATAATAGTCTCTATAATAGCTGTTTATTTAAATGGTAATGGTTAACTTGTATCAAATTATTTACTGAATTCTGTATGATACCATAGATACGGTTTGCGAGGAATTAGAACCGATAGGATATACATCTCTTTCCTCCGTATTTCAACATAAGTAACACCGATTTCTCATATCTTGGGTTCCTTTTATTTAGTGCTGAAATAAATATTCTTATTTATTATCCATTACCTAATCAAATTATGTAATCGTATTCTTGACTGAGAGGTCATTGGTCAAAATAGTGATACATCAAGATGTAGATGAAATGTAGTATATTATCTCTGGGAATTATTAAGTTGTGTTAGCTTTGCTCTGTCATTAAGGAGTAGTAAATAATTATAATATGTTATCTTAACCATACTTACGGCGTACACGTTTAGTTGAATAGTAGCTAATGGATCTTATTAAGGCGAGTGTTCTTACAAAATACTTTTTTTTTACATTTTTGTGATCACTTTAATTTTTTTTATGTATTTGGTTATAAAATATATTCAGGTAATAAATGAAGCTATTTTCAATGTACAGGGACAAAAACTGTCTCAGAATATCATTAAGTACTATTGTTTGGTAAATGGAATGGCTTATTCATGTATTAAAATATACCATATTTGCACATTCTAGAATCTTTTAGAGCACACAGTAAGGCAATGTACAGTAGCCAACATTGACAATAGTTTATTTTTCATCTATAAAATGTGAGATATTCTCCACAAAGCCCATGGCGTACTGTACACATAAATAGGAGTCGATCGAGAAACTCTTGGAAACGTTATACTGAGGGTCGAATCGAATGCTTAAACCAATATAGCAAATATAAGTGCAGATAGGACGATATATACATTTCTTTGAATTGTTCAATTAATTAGATCGTTAAGGTGTTAGTGAGAAATATTATCTTAAATGACACATTATAAATTATGTTTGTCAAAATATTGATAGATACTCCTCGCAAATAATTATTTATTTTTGTGTCCCTTGTTTTGATTTAATCTAAAAACCTTAAAACTACTTTCAAACCATAACATGAAGGCTAAATTCAAAATATCTAGTATTAAAACCTTAATCATTGAGTGAACATTGCTCCTCATTACGGCAAATACGCTCTTTGAAAATTATAATATAGATTTTACTCCTTCAGTTTCCGGATTTAATTTATGTATCAGTTTTTAAACTTTATACTTTTTGATAAATGTCAACGTTTCATGATCCCCTGAAACCAAATAGAGGTTTTCGTAATGTTATTTGTCTGTCTGTGTGTCTTTTTGCCTGTGTGTGTGTTTGTATGTTTGTCCCTGTGTCTTTATCTCAGTCTAGAACCAAAACCATTTTACCGATTGGGCTGAAACTTGGTATCTAAGGTTTTAATAAGGTCCTTGCGAGGTTTTTATTATTATTATACAGCCAACATTAAAATTAAGAGTGGTTTACTGAAGGGATAAAATTTAAAAAGTAGAGATTTTTTGAAATATGCTTTAATGATTATGATTAAATTTTGTAACCAGGCATTATTTACTATTACAAACAAAATGGAAACTCTCATTTTTCCAAGAAAATAAATTTGATGATACTTTAAATAAGGCGAATTTTCAAATTTTAATTATATATTCACAACTATTTAAGATACTAAATATCTTATTTGTGTAACATGCTGCAATTCTTTACTGACCAATTAGAAAATAAGATTTTCTTAGAAACCTTGTAGGCAGTAACGGGGTATTGCAAGGTTAGTAGCCTGTTAGCCAGTATAAAAAAAAAACCGTCCTTATTGTTAGAGTTGCCGATACAAACAATAGTGCCCTAAAAGTTTTTAAGCTGGGTGATTTTATTCCCTTGTCTTGGACCACGCAGGGTACGGCCGCTAACGGTACAGAACAGTTAGGTTATTTGGTCCATGCAGGATCTGGAGGACCAATGGGAGTGCTTTCCATATAATTTAAAAAATGTCAGTTGAGTCGAGTAAACTAAGTCTTTTTACTATTGTCTCGCTGGGCTTGAGCCAAGGACTCTCCCGGGTCAAATCTTGGGAGTCTTGTTTTTGTAAATTATTTATCGACAACTCGGGAAGTCGCCGCGAGACTAATTATTATAATAAAAAAATCAGGTGTGATAAACCAACACAACACAGCCGCTCTACGATCACTACAACACTAAAGATTAAAAAATAAACATTCATTCCGTGCCAACTTCATTTCATTTGCGAGACCATTACGGTCATATACAGCATGGACACGAAAGCGAGTGTATTAGCTGGTGTCCGTTTATGCGTGTAGCAAACATTGTAGACTACTATACGGAAAAATATACTTTACTTGAAATTCATTTTTATAAAACTAAATTTTACAGCACTATAAACAAATATGTAATTTTTTCATTCAGAACTTTTAAACATGAAATAGATTATTATGCTCTTTGGTTGGTAGAGAGGTTCCTCTTTTCTCGATTTTTTAGTGGAAGTGTGTAATTTCTGATCTTTGGTGGAGTATTCCAGCAACAATGCATATTATTTATTCGGTTCACAAATCTTACATGTTTTTAGTAAACGTTTATATAATAATTGAGACGTGAAATATTGCGTGAAGGTTTCCTTTAGGCTCTAGACAAGAGATAAGATGGAGTTTTGCAAAATTCAACCCATAAAGAGTGAAAAAGGAGGGTTGAGAGATACAAAAATCATTGATGTATAATTTTAAACAATTGGACATTAATCTTTGAAATTTGAAATAATGGTCCCTTCCTAGAATTGGGTGAGTTTCTTTTTAGGATTTCTAAAATGTTATCCCCTTAGGGGGTAGGGAGGGGCAGAAAGGGGTTATAAATCTAATGTTCTTTGATCTCATTTAAATTTGATAGCTGGGGTTTTTTTGGGTCGTAGAATATGAATATGACAGTAATTATTTCTGTACGACACCAACAAGATGGTTCCCGAGGTGCAGGTGCAGAAGGGGGCAATATTTTCAAGTATAAATGAAACCACTAGTCTATCTCTCAGTGTGGTAGAAAACTTAAATTTGCCAAATAGGTAGAGGGACCGTTCCATATAGCAATGAAAGTCTGAAAATTAAAGATTTTAAATGGGACTTCGGGAAACATAGGGAAAGAAGGGTATAACCAAAAATAATGCATTTTCTGGTGTTGTGGAAAATTTAAATTTGGTAGTCAAGTAGAAGAAACATTCCAGATAGCCAAATAGGTCTTACTATTTTTTAGTAGGAGTTGGAGAAATTGGGAGGGGGTAGGGGAAATTATACATTCCAAAACAAACGGAATCAACTACTCTGTATGATAGAAAACTGGAATCTGGAATCAGGCAGACAAGAGTATCTATAGACCATCCCTAATAATAAAAAATTGGAAATTTAAAATTGGGACTAAATTGGGGTAGTTGGAGGGAGAGGTATAGAAAATATAGGAAAACACTTTTAGATAAGATATAAAATTGTAATCTGCAAGGATTGTAGAGGGATCACTTAAAATAACCATATAGGTGTTAAATATTTAATATTACTAAGTGAAGTCTGGTAAAATGGGGGCTTAGAAATGTGACCAATTTAAAGAACAAACTAATTTTCAGTGTAGTAAAAGAGTGAAATATGTCAGTTACTTAAGTTCAACTCCAAACAGCCACATATGTCTAAACATTTTTAAATTTCAAACTGAATGGCCGTAATATGGGTAGGAAAAGGCACGCTCAAAAAATGTCCACAACTATCAGGGGAAATTACTGAAAGTAAGAGTAGAAAATCGAAATATTTAGTAAATATAGAGAGACAACCCCAAATAATAATAAAACAAAGCAAATTTAAAATTTAAAATGAAGGCCAAGGAAATCGTTCAGGCTGGATATTTCTCAAAATAATATTGACAGTCAATTTTCGGTGTGGCAAATAATTTAAATCCAGTTAGACGGTAGAGTAACCATTCCAGAACCCTATTAAAGATGGAAAGTTTGGAATTTCAAAATATAAGTCTGAGATATTGGGGATTGAAGACAGAAACAAACTTTCTCAATATGGTAAAAAATATAATAAAAATTTGTATAGATAAACTAAAAACCTAAGGATAAACGAACACAAAAACCAAACATTATCTTAAAAGACGTTCGTTATCGTTACTATTGTATGTATAAAATCCAAGGATAAGCTCTCCAGGAGCGACATAACAATTAAAATAAACAACCTATGGAGACCTAGATTGGGAAAACACGATGCTCTTTTATTCAATATGTTTCTGTAACACTGTTTTTATTTTATTTGTTCTTTTTGGTGAAATCTGATGATTTTTTTCCAACATTATTTTGTAACAATACCTATTACTTCGTTTGCCCTTTATGAGGGAACTAAGTCATTGTGAATGTTCGTTTTTGAATTCAGTTTGTGGTTAAGGTACAGTATTTTGTACAAAAGATTTAATATGTTTTAATTTATTGAATGCCATGACTGTTTTTGGAATGCCAGAGTTAGTTCAGGTTTGTGCAAGAAGGAACTATAAGAAAGTTATCAGCTGGATGTTGAAGCTCCTAAATTTATATAGTTTTGATGCAGCTTTCCTGTCCAACTAACTCAAACTTCTAGTAATTAGATAAGAAAAATAAACAATATGTGCGCTGTACCATATATCTTTCTTTATAAATCGTTTGAATTATTGTATAGTTCAATAAATTCACACCTTCTTGGTGGAATATAATCTTATTTTAATATTGTGTGTGGTATTACTACTTGCTGTGTCTATCCATGAATTAAAAGATAAAAGTGTGGTTTTTTTTGTCACCACGTCTTATTACCAGTTAAAGTTATACAAATATATACTAATTATGCTAGTGTGTTAAAGATGGATGAGAAGTGTTGAATAGAGATGAAGTGTACCCACATTTGTGGGGAGGAAAAGTGTAAGAGGAAAAATTGTCCTCAGGACAGCCAATCAAGTTTCAAATTTTGATCTCTCAGTCATCAGTAGTCAATCTATTGCATGAGGGACGCCTTAATGTATGCAGCAACATAAGAAGATTGTAATGCTATGAAGGTTGAATTTAGAGTAAATGCACCCACATTTCATTGGATGCAGACTGGGGAAACAATTAAGAAAATACAACATTAGTACATCAGGTATGGATTTCAGAACCAACCTGCTTGTCATTGGAAAACCAGACAAACAATTTTAACACATTTCTTATCATTCACACTAGTGCAGGTAGTTTGGTCTATTGTTTAGTTAAATTCATCATTAAATTTGTAAGTTTAAAATTGTGTTTATATAATTCTATTTATATATATATATATAAATAAATAAATAAACATATGTATACGTTACAAGCCAAGTTTTATAAAAAACTAAATTTAAAAGCACTTTAGTTGATTTCCAATCCAAACAAGGTATGAAATGCGTTCCGGTTAACACTAGTTATTGTTATGACACAATCTAACAAATGATATTTGAAGAATTCTGTCATTACTTGTAACAGTAAGGCATAATAATAGACACAGTACATAATTGTAAACCTAGGGATGATACTATCAAATTTGCAATTATTTGGAAATAATTGGCACCAAGTACTTCGATGGTGATCATCAGTATGATAAGGTAGAGGCTGTTTCCAATTCAGCTCGGTTAATTTGCAATAGACGATCACTTCAAGCTATTGTGGTTTAGGTCAATGGTGAGATCGTTCTCTTAATCATGCAAGGGCTCCAGTTGGAAGGGATAGAGGTGGGACTTAACTAGGTTTAACATCTCGGCTCCCGTCAAATTTAACCAACCAATCGGAGAAATTACTCATCACTCCCTTCTACGTCATGCAGCTTCTCATTGTGAACATAGTTCATTATAAAACACAAGTTTGTTCATACACAAAGAAGGAAAATGTATTATTCCCTACTTGACTGTTCAATTAATTATTAACGAATATAAATGTAGCAAAAAAATAAGTCGCAGCCATATTTTGTTCTCGCATGATTTTTCAAAAAGGGAACTTATTAATATATTATCAGCATCAAAGAAGTGATCACCTTTCTGAAATCTAAGAACAAATATTTGTACTTGAAGGAGTAAAGAGAGCTCTTGAAGATTGGGATTAAAATTCCTGGGGATTTAAATCAGCCAAAATTTCGTTCTATAAGCACAGGCAATCCTGCCTCTGCAGAAACTATATTAATTACGGTATCTATGTAGTTTATTCACAGGAAAACGTGGTGGCAGAAGAAGTTATAAAACTACTGTAAACTGGGAGTTATTGATATTAGGATTTCAAAAATTTAATCCAATAACATAAATGGAAAATTCGACAAAAAGCAAGTAGGAAAAACGAACAATTAATACAAGACCAGCAGGCTATGAAAGAAGTATATGATTGCCTTACTGGACGAGAAACACCCTTTATGTCTTCAGAGGGTATTTAGGACTATAGGGTAGTATTGTTTAGTTTATCTTTATTTACTGCTGATGGTGAGTTTTAAAATCCAATAAAATCAAAGTTATTACTAGTACTTAGCCTTGAAGCAGAGTTTTGTCCTCAATCTTACCAAGTTCTAATATATACTGGTATAGTTTTGAACATCTTGGTTGAAATACGCCTTTAGGCTCTTCAACTATATCCTCACTTCATCCTGAAGACGAAACTTTTCAGCTAATTAATGAGATTTATGATGAAGAAACCATGAATGCAAGCCCGAAGCAATAAGAACACAAAAGAGTGAAGCAACAAGATTTTGTACCGAACATCTATCCTCACATTGGTAACCATTTCATGCTCACTGGAACTCAGCTGCAACAGTTTTTTTCAAACGTAAAAACAATCAAATTATTCAAGTTGTCATCCTTAATGAATAGCGTGGTTATGAGTACCATGTGCCATGGTTCGTTACATACAACAATAGCTGTATCAATGTTAAAACTGCTGTGCCAATGCAACAGTTTGAGACAAGAATATCTAGGGAAACTGACACAATAGGCCGTTCCACTCTTAAATTTCAGTAAAAGGTGTTAAGGAGTGCGCAGTTGCTAGATCTTACAGCTTAAAAATTCATTTATCAAGTAATATCAAGTTTATACACTTTATTGTAATAGACTTTCTGATGTTTGGCGTATGCCATTATTGTGAATAATGTATCTTGTTTAGTACTATAGTAATCCCGATTTAGATAAGCATTGCATAAAACCACCTGTGATTAGTAGTTTTGTATTTGAATTCCGGTATGTCGAAATAAATATGGTTTTCACGTGTCAGCTAAAACTAATTGTTTCCCCTCCTCTATAAATACGAATGTGTGTGCACATTCTTAAGCAATGAAATATCTCATCCATAGCTTATTAGATTGATTATAATATAATACAATATGTCATTTACAATTTATAACAATTACAACTAAATCACCAAACACCATTTGGCCTGCACACAATAAATGATCGAAACACAGCACTATGATCTCACAGCTGGTAGACAGATCTCCTAGTTACGTTTAAAACAGCCGTGTTTTCCCTTCCAAGAGGACATTAGTTCACATTCCCGACTGTTATCAGTGGGGGGATTCATTGGTAGCTAAGCTCAGCAGGTCTATGTTTATATTTGCATGTAGTTCCACGTCTGGCGCATGTGGTTTGGCTATCGGCGTCTAATACTGATTTCAATAAAATATATTGATTATGGAAAAAGTTTCTATGAGTGAGTGAACCAGGATTTACCTGGAACTATGACAAGATCATTTGATAAAAACAATTTCAGATTTGAGCAAACATTGGGTACATGTTTTGTGCATTCTTCTAGCACCTTACTATACCAAAACATGGCTTACAAACTAGCATAATATTAGGAAAAGCTAAAAAAATCAGTACTATATTCAACAATTTACGAATAATAGATTTTCGACCTTGGTGGGGATAGAACCCAGGACCCCTGAATGAGTTGGAACAGTGCCACCAACTGTGGTAAGGTGTTGGAACAGTGCCACCAACTGTGGTAAGGTGTTGTAACAGTGCCACTAACTGTGGTAAGGTGTTGGAACAGTGCCACCAACTGTGGTAAGGTGTTGGAACAGTGCCACCAACTGTGATAAGGTGTTGGAACAGTGCCACCAACTGTGGTAAGGTGTTGGAACAGTGCCACCAACTGTGATAAGTTGTTGGAACAGTGTTACCAACTGTGGTAAGGTGTTGGAACAGTGCCACCAACTGTGATAAGGTGTTGGAACAGTGCCACCAACTGTGGTAAGTTGTTGGAACAGTGCCACCAACTGTGATAAGTTGCTGGACTCATGACAGTTACTTGGTCCAGGCTTATAACCCCGACCTGATTACCAGCTATTATAAAGAGAGTATAATGCGCTAGACCGATCGGCCACCACTGTGGGTAGCTGGTTTCTTCACCCGGTTGTGGTATATAATAAATAACTGTTGTTGGACAGTAAATATATGTTCCTATATTTAACATGGTCTCGGCAATTACATCAAATACAGCCTTTAACAACACAAAGGATGAAGTATATTTGTTTCCATATGGATGTACAATTTATTAAATTTGTTTGTGTAGCCAATTTTATCAATTTGTATGGTACTGCGATGTACTGGCATAATTCTTCAGTTTTAAACTTTACAACAATATAACATACATATAGCCCGAATGGGTAGTAGGATGCGTTACTACAAAACATCAACAGTATAACAGCAACACACATTGATTCTTCAAAACACCACCATAAATGAATGGAAGGTGGTATCGGCCTGATTTTAAAAAAAATTTAACTATTCTTATAATTTATTTCACTTAATATACCCACGTAAAACCAAAACTCAAAATGTTTCTAACAGTTTCAACTTTTTCATGTTTCATTTTAAATATATCAAGATATATTTTAGGTTTTAGTTTTTTTTAGCAACCTGTAAATATATCCCTTGTAATGTAATTTGCCACCCTACCATATATTTCCCTATATTTTTCTAATTTGTAAATATTTTACCATTTATTTTTGTTTTGGTTGAATTGAATGATGTACTTCAAATTTCATCCGCAGCATAACGCGCTGTGTTGCCGTGCGTGACAAAATAATACAATTATGTATCACCACAAAATGAAGGAAGATCGTTTAACACTGTTTAAAATAATTGAAATAATGAATTTTGAGCTAAGGAAAAACACTTACCTTTTTATTAAACATATTTATGGTTCTAAGAAGTTTGTTGCCTCTTTTTGATTTATTTTCAATGTCAGCCATGATTTTATTCCAAGGCATGCGCAAAACTGTTAAACAAGTGAGTGGCGTGTCTCGTAATTATAAAAGCAACTGAATTGGATTTAAAAGGTGAAAAATAGTTTAAAGTGGGATATGAAGATGTCCATAGAAAGCTGTGTGTCTGGGGAATAACTAGAGACTGTTTATTTCCTTAAAATGTGGAGGAGTTGAAATTAAGAAAAGGAAACAAATTTCAGACATTCATGCTATTTCAACATGGACATATTTATTGATGAGATCCAACCAAAATATCAATATTCATTTTTTCTCTCTCTCTCCCACATCAGTCTTCAAGAATAAATCAAACAATCAAACACTCTACTTATTTTAGAACCTCAATTAATATTTTATTTTCTGCAAAAATATTAATACAACTATTGATTATTGAATTATTTTTTATTTTGTAAACAATAACATTTTTTAATTGATTATTTTTGTTCAAAAATAAATGTAATATAACTTTTATTTGATTTTATAAGATTATAATTATATTTACTCAGAATTCTATAGGTAGTATTGGGATGTGGTAACAATGAGACAATAATAATAATAAGCCACAAAAGTTTTAATAATTATGTTTTTTAATTGTAGTTTAAATTAGTACATTTCGTTCAGTAATCCATTTTTATTTCAATAGTTCATGTTTTATTTTAAGTATATTCTTTCAACTCTTGTAGAGACTTACAGCACACCATTGTTGTAGGTAAGGTAATGTCAGTAACCTTGTAATATCCAGAAAAACGTTCCCGAGCACCCCCAGTGGTCTCGAGTATAAAGAGTCATCGTGCCTTTGTCAGAGTTAATTGAGCTAAAGTTCTTTTTTTTTTCTCCTAGTTCCTAGGAGTGGCGCCACCCAACTATAGTTTAAACCCATAAACAAATATATATATATAATTTTATTCATCTCGTTTTTACCCTTTATTATTTGTTGTTTTATGTGGCTATATTTTTATTAGACGCTCTAAGATTTTTGCAAGCATTGTTCATGACCATTACTACAGCCACCATGAAATCATTTTCTTTACAACACAATTGAAACGATATCTATGTGGTTATATGTTTTGGAACCCGTGAAACTGAGAAACAATGTTAATTTTAATATTTTTTAGGAAATACCTGGTTTAAAAAATATTTTAGTAATTTATATTATTTTCACTAGATACATCAGTGAATGTTATATAATATAGCATGCTTATTTGGTATAGATAGCTATCTATGTACGATGTATTATTATGATAAAAAATATCAACTCCACTTTGTTTAAAGAGGACAGCGATAACGGATAAACCAATGGGTCAGAAAGAGATGGTAAGTGTCCATAAAAGGTGGGTACTTCAATTTAAGGGTGAAATGTCCTATATAGATTTCTACTACTCCACAAGACAAAGAATTATACAAATCTGGTCTTTGACCTCAAAGTTACAGATATGTAGGTTACGGCACGGTATATCAGTTACTAACAGACCAGAAGATGTATATATGTACAAAAATATGACAGGAGAGCCACCGACCGAGCTTATATTAGTGTCGCAAGTTCGTCCCAAATAAGGAAGAGGTATCTGCTGCTGTTGTATCTACACATTCAAAGAAGTATATTCTGTTGAAGATTGTTTTTAAGATGTGGCAGGATGAAGCCAATGAAAATTATTCTCTATAAACAGGAAAAAAAATTCCTGGAATCTATGGCAAAGTGTGTAGTCAATTGAGAACATAAGTTCAGTGATGAACTGTATAAAGAGGTAAATATTTTCACCATCCGGGTAATCTACAGTGATTCGGTAAGCAACCATTTGTGTGATGCTTGGGCTCGAAAGTGGCGTTGCCTGAATAGCTGCGATTCTGCAAACTGACTCCAGATGATGACTCATTTAAGTATCAAAGCCAAAAAAATGCAAGAATAGAATAGAAATTAAAAACAACCGATCATGGATGTTAAACTCAAAAAGATATGTTAGTATCGATAGCACACATAAAAGTATATATACCAAATTGTCTGTTTTATCATTCCGAAGAAGCACAAGAAGAAAGTGAAGATGAACCTGATGAGGTGGAGGTTGATTACATATCAGGAACACGAGACGGAACTGAAGAGGAGGATGAAGGTAACGATGCCTCTTTTTATTTTTAAAATAAGTTTAAGATTATATACTTGAAGTTGATAGTCAGACTTTATATTGATAGAATAAAATGATGTCAGTAGCATATCAGACTGTTTTCTTGTAGTTGTAACTAAAAACAGTTTAGTTCATTCAAAAAGTGGAATTACAATAAACAAATTAATTACGTAAGCTTTGTTCTTTAATTGAAATTGTAAAAATAAAAAATATATGATTGACATAAGATTTGTTTAAAAATTTAATTTCCTGAGTAAAATCATTAAAAATTTAAAAGGGAAAAATTAAGGCTGAAAAAACTTGCGTGATTTATTTATATCAGTTCATTTTTTCAAGATAGTGGCCGAAATCCACCAGTAAAAAGTTACTCTCAGGCTGGATTTTATTCTAAGGAGCTAAATTTTAAATTCCGGTCATAAAAAGAGTCCCTTCAAATTATGCCCGGTCTTCCATTTTCCAACCGGACTGTTAGGAATTTGAACACCAAACAAGACCCTTGCCCAGCATTGACAGATTGGGATATAAATCTAATTCGTGTAATAACTTATACTGCGTTAATATAAAAGAGAATGAATCCTTCATGCCAAGAATCAATTTACTGTCTAAGGACTCTGATATTTCCGTTCCAAGTTCCCAGTTAAATGACTAATATAAGTCACGATATGAATCATTGGGGTGGATTGCCATAGTCAATAACTGTACGTGACCTATTACAGGGCTGCAACTCAACAAACGTAATAATTAAATTAGGTGAATGATCTAACCAGGGCACACTGATACCAAAATTAATACAATAATCACAATACAAAAGTGCATAAATAAATGTTGTAATTTTTTAATAAAACTCTAATGAATTGATTCAATTCTCACTTTATCTTCTCTTTCTTTATATGATTAACTGACATAAATTTTCATATTTTACAAACAAGAAAGGAGATTACTCTGTGAGCTGAAGAAGGCGGCAGAGGATAGTGTGCATTGATGGTCTAAGTTCACTGGCAAAAGGAATCGACCTGTCGTAAGACAGAACACCTAATATTAATTATATATAATAAACTCAACCTTCCATGCATCAATTGAAAATTAGACTTTGCTAGGTTGGGTGAAATTAATATAATCATCCTGTTGAAGATAGGTTTAAAATTAGTAAAAAGTAATTTCACAATATAAATTTAATATACTTTTAATGTAGTTATAATGAGCTACTACATTCTAAAATGATTGATTATTAATTTTTGTTGAAAACTCTCCAACTATACTGTAAGTATATAATATATATTTATATATATATATATATATATATCATACATACATATATACATTTATACAGAGCTAATTTTAATGGTTTTATTCTGGTATTCTTACTAGAATATAATGAGTCCACCGAAACAACATAGAATACGTATTATACTATATTTGCCTGGATTTTCTTTTAACAAACGAGACGTATCATTAAATATAAAAACAACTTTTAATAGTCTGCTTATAATATATTATTTTTTCGATTGGGTTCGATTTCTATTAACAAGCTTTTTGTTTATAAACCTTTAGGCAATTTTTTTTTCCGGACGAATGACTCTTTAATCATGATGACATCCTCAGGACGCCCATTACCCGTAGCGAAAGACATAAAAAAAATTGTTCGAGAATAATAATAAGAAGCAAAGTTACAGTTTTCCACACCGCTTAGTCTTTATCTGCAAGGAGATAGGGCGCAGCTTCTTAAGACCGTGGTTTGGGAGGGGGGCAGGGGTGTCAGTGGGTTGGGATAAAAACGAGAAAAACTCGTTCTATGGAAAATTATTCAAACTAGAAGATGATTTGGACGAGTAAAGGGAAGGGAGGAAGGCTAATTACGAGGTAAGAAACTGGAAAGATTCAGTTTCACGCTTTAAAAAAAATATTTTAAGAGAAGGGAAAATATAAAACGAAAAGATGGTATTTCCTGCAATATCAAATTCTCAAAGAAGTTATCAATGATTTAAAGTAGAGATTTCTTTAAAAAGTTTAATAAGTTAGTATGATAAATGATTCGCTAATTATAATTGTAAAGCATTTAATTGCACGAAATAGCGTGTTTTGTTAGTAAAAATATATGATAGTTTTAATGAAACCACATCAGTTGGTACTTGGACTATATGAGAGGCTAATATAGCCTGAGTTGCTGGTAGAAGAGTGGTAGGGGTTCATATCCCGGCTGAGTGTACTGAGGGAACCCCACCTAAATAGTTTTCAACTCTCTCTTAGCGTAGTTAACTACGAATAACCCATACGGACAGCAAGTTTAGGGTTATATAAGAGATTAAGCTATGGATAAGGATGTAGGATGGAAATTTTTTGAAAATGTGTCCGTATTAGTGTAGAGAAGAGATGGTAAAACCACAGTAATAAATCACATGGGAAAAAACTGCACCCAGCCTAGAATCTAATCTCGACCTATCACCAGCAATTAAGTTTGATCCAATCTCAACGGCCTATACCATGTAACCATTGGTGTGTACATTTTATAATGGTGAATGTAGGATTAGGAAATCCACTGAAAACTATTAAATCTTTGTAATTTTGTAAATTTTCAAAATTTAGTCTATTTATGACTCTCAAGAATTGTCATATGGAAAATTTGGTTGAAAATACATCGAAATAATTAATTTTAAACTGGATTTACAGTACTTTTAATGTTTTTACTATTTTTAGGACTGTGTTTTGACAATCAATCTTGTTATGCTTATATTCTAATTAGGGTAATGGGTTAAGTTTGGGGAAGATTCAATTTAGGGAAGTATACACGCACTTGCGTTGAGAGAATGGGATATTATCTAGGAATAAACATCCTCCTTACACCCAACCAGGATTGAACCACGATCTCCCCTTTATCGGCAGTCTAGTCTACTGCTATGCAGCCACCAAGGCGGGTTTTATTTGTATTTAAAACTAGAGTCAATATCAGATAAAAAGACACTTTTATTAAAAACTGTAAGGATAACTAAAACTATGTTCATATGTTCATACGCAGTTATATGATATGCTAATCTCACGTTTGGTAGATAATATGAACACCTTTAAAATATTTAAAATATTAATAATAGTAATAACATTCATGTAAAAATATTTTTGCCTTTTATAAAAGTGTATAAAAGTCGGTTTGGATAGTTCATATTTATTTTCTAGATCCTTATGGGGTATATAACCATCTCCGGAATAGAACTGTATAGCCTTGTTGATTTTTAAATAATATTCACCTCAACTTACGAGAATGGGACCAAAATTCTTTCAATGGCAGAAACTATATTTTAATAATCCGAACTTATCTACAGTCAAGAAATAGCTTATTAATTGGAGTATTTCTTGCTATTGTAACCTAAGTATTCTGTACTTCATCAGTAACGATTTTACTAAAAATTTTAATTAATATTTAATCAATAAGCCATTAAATATATGGTAAACTCGGTTTTAATTAATACAAGTAATTTTATAAACACACACCTAGAGCTTAGTCCTAAAAAAAATAAGTTTTTTATTGGATTAATATTGCGTCTTGTAGCGGTTACCGAGCAGTACTCTAATCTCACGCTGGTTTACTGTTTTCAAAACATGCTTTTTACTCTCATTTTACAATCCTTATTCCTAACCATTATTCCCTTATATTAGGAATTTAAAAACATTTTTTCTATACGTATAAAAATTAAAAATAAATACTACCACAATTAGATTTAGTCATGTTCATAGAAACTATTATTTTAATACATTATGACACTATTTTAGCAAAATTTGGAGAGAACAAATAAATATATACTAATCTAGTGGGTCGAAATTTCTTTAAATAGAGAAAGAATTAAATAATCATGGATTAGTGGGGAAACCAGCCTTTTAATATTGCTAGTTATGCTGTATACCTACTAAGGCATTATTCTCCTAAATTAATAGATAACATAAGAAAAAATTACAAAGTAAATTTAACTCTAAAACCAACCCATAAAACTAAGGCTCCCGGAAGTGTATTCATGTATGTGATGAGGAAGAATGCAAGTTTCACCAATAGTTTATTTTTCAGCTGTAATGGAATAAAACCCTGTGCTCCTTATGCTTTACCGACTGATATTATGAGTCCATCATTGTGCGTAGCTAAATTAATATTTAACAAATTGAATTAGTAAACATAATTTTTCACATATTGTGGCAGTAAGTATATGATCTGTAATGTAATTTCTAGAATATTTCAAAGAGAATATCAAATTATTTGTTGAAATAGAAAACAAAATAAGAAATTGTTATAGTTATCATTTTAGTGAAATTTAAAATAACTAAGAATTTAACTGAAATCAGCTGTATATTCAAAAACTTCTATCATGAACACGTAGTTAAAGATTTATCCTCTTGGATCATAATAAGTATAGTAAATATAGCAATATTGGGATGACCTTGAATCAGTACAAGCGAAGTGTTGTTGCCATGGGGTGAACCTTGAAAATAAAGGTTGTATGTAAACCTTAGGGTGGTCATTCGGAACGTTTGCCAACAGTTAAGAGTAAATAGTATCTGAATAAACCTGGTGTAGGCCTACTTGTTGTCTCTGAATCATTGTCACTATTGATTGATCAAAGAAGGAAGAGTCAATAAATAATGCTTCATTCTGGGTAGTGAAATTCATACTTACTTTTTGGGTGATTTTGAATCCATACTCAATTACAGTACTAGTGGGTACCTGTGGTTTGAAAGAAATTGGGAGGCTGTGTTTTTAATGCTAGAATAATGCTGGGTCAAAATCTATATTTTTTTTCATTTATTTATTTACTGGTTCGTTTTTTAAATTAAGCAATTTTTTCTGTAGACTTCTTTCATATTCATATTATTTGCAAGAGCAGTTTGCAGGATTTAAAAAAATTAAATTATAAAAAATATCTGTTAAAATTAATATCAAATAATTTTTTAATTGTTTCACACCGTAAACTTTTATTTTTACTAGTGAATAATCAATTGGGTCGTATGCTTTCTGAGAAATATACGTACAAGTAAACTATAATAAATGATATAATAAATGGCATTTGTTTTTAATTAATTTATCATTCTAAACAAAGGTTTACCTGCCTCGATGGCGTAATTGGCCAACACGCTAGTCGTGTTGAGCTCGACCGCCGAGGACGGGGAGATCGAGGTTCGAATCTTGGTCGGGTGAACTGGGGGTGG
>CABFWB010008576.1:0-17177 GCA_902151455.1 Timema bartmani
ACTTTATGATTTTAGTAAAACTATAAATAAATATTGAAAATCATTGAAGAATAAGTATTGATCACTCATTATTGTCACTAAGTTATTGATTTTGTCCTTTGTAAAGTACTTATCATAAATTGAATGTAATTTATGAAACCTCCTTAGTCATACGATATCAACTCTTCAGAAACAATGGCTAAAGAGGTTTCCTAAAAAGTTTAAAATAGTATTGGGTCATATAGCTTTGTAAAACCTATTTTAAAATATCACGTAATGGTAGGCTATCTTAATTTACATCCATTAATATTTCCCGCCTATGGTATGAGTCTATTTTTTATTCAAGCCATATATTTTCCACTACCGGCTTGCTAGCCATGTCGTAGCTTCATCTGCCTTATAATCTAACTTAAGACTAGGACAGGCAAAACATTCAGTCTCCGAATGTTAATTCATTACTGTGAAAGTGTAAACCCATATTTCACCAATGATAAATGTTTTAGTCAAGCCTGAAATCGAACCCGGGACCCTTATCTTACAAGGCAGACACGCTACCAACTGATCTAAGGTCTTGAACTGTATATTATCAAAATATAGTAGCTAAAATACAATATATTAGCTATAGTAAATAATGATTAATAATGATGTTAAAAAAATATTGCATTAGTCCTATCGACAAACAAAACATATCTACTAACATTATAAATATTTTAGGCACACGCTTATAAACTGTTTCACCAACCCTGACCCAAGATAATTAACTAATAATTTTTAAGAATATAGGTCGCGTTGTATTATTTCATTATGAAGTTTAATTTATATATCAATTATATAATGTCACGTAGTGAATATTTCTGGTTTATTTAACTTTACACGTCCACATTCTATCTGTTATTGTTGTGTTTCTCAAACTCTCACAAATCACGTGTTTCTTTCTGCGCCTTATAGAAATCAAAGTAACCTTCGATGTATTTATAAAATATTGATACAAAACCCCTTTCTTGTAAAGAATAAATGTTCTTTCTTAATTTTAACCAAACATGAATGGCAATCTAAACAATGTTGGATAGGAGGAAAAGACCAATTCATAAAAGTCTACGGCACAATATCAATTTCTTCGTTAGTTTATCTATCCGTCTTATAGTAAAAAACAAATATTTTGTGATTAATAAAATACAGTGTCATGTCGAGTAGCCCTAGGGATACACGTGCCACAGTTTGGCAAACCCTTAATAGGACACTCAAACTTACTTGAAAACTTTTATATTCAAAAGCTATAAATTTATTTTATATATCCGACAAATTTTTCCTGGAAATAAAATCAACAGTGTTATATGACGTGTCCTCTGACACAGCATTACCCGATGTTTTTATTAGTTTCGCTGACTCCAACAGAACGGGTATGAAGTGTATCAGGTGCTGTGCATGCAAAATACCTTTTATTACTTTCGAAGAACATAGCTTTCAGAAGAAGCGAGAACTCATTTATATCCTTCTCCAAAACTTAGGAACAAAACATGCTGATGTTTAAGGTTACAATAGAAGATATAATATTATATAACATTTAAGAGTATAAGGAAAAGGCACAATTTAGCCTATTACATAGAACCACGTTGTATTACCCGTCCGAGATACCCACATTTAATAATCAATAATGGATTCAAGATGAGGATGGTGGAGTGTGGAGGACATATAGTCGTATTTACATGGAGGGAAGGTGGAGACCAATTTATGTAAAACTACCCTTGATACTCGCAGTAGGTACTTGATCTCTAACCTCCCCAAAAACGGCAGATAAGACTTGAAGAACCCTGGTCTTTCAGTCCATGTACCTACCGTTAAGGGACACGGAGAGTTAATTTAGATTTAGTTAGCTGTGCGATAACATGTGTGACTATATAGAACGTTGTGAAAAATCATTAATTTAAGTAATTTAATTTAAAATCCACACGATTAAAAATAATAAATTTATCAAACGGTTATGAACTATACTTCTGACTAATGTTGCATTAATAACATTATTTCCCACTTCGGTGGCCGCGTGAGTAGCGTGAGTAGCGTGGGTGGCGTTTCAGGGCAATTTGACCTTTGACCCCGCCCAATTTGGCCAAGTGTATTTTTGGCTCCACTTTTGTCCCATTTGTTTTGTATGTCTGCTCATTTGATTTTATGTGTGCCCCATTAGTTATTAATGTGTTCCCATTTGATTTTGTGCCCCATTAGTTATTAATGTGTTCCCATTTGATTTTGTGCTCCATGTGTCCTAGGGATGAGGGTATTGGGAAGTTTTTTATTGGCGTGGCGATTGTTTCACCGGTACATTGATACTTTTTTTGAAAATCAAATAAGAAGCCTACGGATGGACAGAGTGGTGTACTTTACAAAATGAGAAGTTAGCTTATATTAAAAATTATGAGCAAAGGGAAGGGGTAAAACTTTATTTCTGTTCTTTTTGTAAAAAAAAAGCTGGTCTCAGCACGCTGGCTAAGCTCTTTTTAAACTCACAATGGGGAAAGTTTGGGAAAAGACCCGATTTACCACACGTAGCTGTTGTCAACAACTATAAGAGAATCCACAAGTACCTGACGGATCCTTACATTACCGTGGACAGCGTCATTGATGTTAATGATGAGATTAGGTTATTCAATTACAAGGATGCGCGTGACGCGTTGTGCCCTAACCCTAACACAAGTGTGGTGGTGGCATGCTACACGACTGCTATAGCTAGGTTGAACTTATACAGCCTCCTTGAAAAATTGGGGGACCACGCTTTGTATCTTGATACAGATAGAGTTCTATTCACGGAAAGCCCCGGCGAATGGAGTCCACCGACCGGAGACTTTTTGGGTGACCTCACTGACGAACTTCAAGATTACGGCACGGGAATCTATATTAGCGTTTGTATCAGGTGGCCCCAAGAACTACGTGTACCGCGTTTTTGTTGGTTGCTATCCTGCCAAAACATAAAAGGTGTGCAAGAGTCGCGGGATCAGCATAAACTGCTACAACCGAAACGCCATTAATTTTGACGTTTTTCAATAGATGATCACCGAACAGGCTGCGGAAAGATACATACAAATACCGCATAAAATTGTATGAATAAGTCTTGTGACTGTATGTGCCGTCTCGCAGACTAAAGTCTACTGGACCTTGTACACCAAATTTTGGATAGCTGATGATTTTTATACGTGGCTATCAGAGCCCTTGTAAACGCGCTCGCCACGACTAAATGTGATCATTTAGACGGGCTGAATAATCATATTTTATTTTCTTTCATTCTAAACAGTTCCACTGACATACCAATTGTCAAATATTTGAGATTTTTAATTTTTTTCTGCATGAAAACGAGCATATATTTTATTAATTTATTTTATGCAAACGGGATACTTTTTATAGTTTTTTATCCGCCAGTACAATCCTTCACATACCTGATTATTTCTAGTCAAATAGAACTAGTTGTTTGTGTATATATTTATTTTTTGTACACATTTTAATTCTAGTCAATATTGTTTATTTTCTTGTACGTAATTTAAATTGAAACCATCTGTCCGTGTATGTAAATATTCAAATACTCTTTAAACTGTACTTTCTAAATTAGCTTATATATTTAGTACTGAGGCCACTATTCCCACTATGACCTCAATAAATTGATTATTGTTTCTTCTACATCTAAACATGTATAATATACTTCCAAGATGTAAGATATATTCTATAACTATCTTTTTTTGTGAATAAATATTCCACGTATCCTTTTCATAGTATGAGCTATATTCTAAAAAGTTTATTTGTGTAAATAACTACTATAAAAACTGTTATATCTGTATTTTAACGTCTACACCCGCTCCTTCCTATCTTATAAATACAAGTTCATTTAGCTTATAAGATCATCTCAAACATTATGGACAAGTTGAAACATCCATTTTCGGCCATCATCAGCGGCCCTTCCGGCTGTGGAAAGTAACATTTTGTAGCCGACTTTATCCGTCACTTGGACACAATGTGTGACGTTAAATTTGATAAAATAATATGGTATTATGCTTTATGGCAACCGGGATTCAAACAAGACGGGTCAAGTCCGAGCGTCATATTCTGTAAGGGCTTGCCAGAAATGCATGATGACTGAAATGACGATCCACAGCTGATTATCCTGGACGATCTGATACGTGAAGCCAACGAAGTGTTCGTCGATCTTTTCACCAAAGGATGCCACCATCAAAATAATAGCGTAATATTTCTTACACAAAATATATTCCACCAGGGCAAGGGCCAAAGAGACATTTCCTTAAACACACATTATATCGTGCTTTTTAAAAATCCTAGGGATAAAGCTAAGATTCAACACTTTGCACGTCAAGTTTGTCCTGAAAACCCTCGTGTTTTAAAAGAAGCTTACGCTGATGCTACAAGTACTCCCCAAAGGTATATATTGGTAGATTTGAAGCAAGGTACAACCGAATGGTTCAGATATAGAACCCGCACAAATATCGGGTGCTGCTTGTACCTACCATGCAAAAGCTATAAAAACACCGACACTTCCCGATTACAGATCATTTCATAACCATGAGTTCAAAAGGGATGAATCAAGCCCCTCTGCTGCGTGCGATGCATCGCATGAACCCGTAGAAACGTGTCGCCTTGCTGAAAATGGCAGACAATAAACTGATTGACTCTGTTTGCGAGTATGTCTACAACACTTTAAAAGGAAGGGTGCCGTTGAATAATGTGCAGAAGGCAAAGCTACGTCCTCCCAAGCAGGTGTTGTGTAAGCTGGTCAAACGAGGAGGTGCTGGAAGATAAAAGGGGGAGCTTTCCTGCTCTTACTCTTAGCCCCATTAATCAGCGATGTCATTGGTTATTTATTCAACAAGTATATAATGGAACACACGATACTGGTGTCCCCGGAAATATTACACCGTTACGAGCAACACCACCAACAAGTGACAACGGCCACAAATCTAATGTTCTCCGAGCTGGACAAAGAAATGGAAAAAATCTTCGCTTCTAAACTCGATGACAAGTCTAAATGGACTTTATACCATCAAGTGCTACAGTGCTATCTGCATTTTAGTCAGCATCCTTCATGACCTGAAAATAGGGCCACAGCCACCCCTGAAGTGTCTGTACTTCATATCCCTGCCGTACTCAATATTGTACCCGTACAGGTACATAAAAAAGCCTAACTTTTACTAGAACATATTATTCCCCGAGGTGGTATCTCTTGGGACGCAAACGGGGAAGTGAGTATTCACGATTCGCCTCTCCGTGGATCTAATATTATGGATTTAGTCAACGATCTGGTCAGAGCAAGAAGACACAGAGAGCCGTCAAGGTGGCAAAAGTTTCTGATGGCACTCCAAAAAATAAACGTCCTGAAAGAATTTAATGTAAGCCTGAAACGCTTGGCAGCCATTAGAAATCCGGTGCACATACCCCAACCATTTACACCGTCGCAGTGGTCTAAGAAGAAGAAACTGAAAAGGGTGAACGAAAACATGTGTCTTCCTTTCCGAGCTTAATGGATCGTTTAGTCGACATCTACTAGACCCTTCTCATGCTGCATGATTTTCAGGGGCGGCGTTTCTCATAAACTCGTCCAAGAAATATCTGGCTAAAGTACGAGAATGGTTTCGTAAGCAGGACGCTTATACGCTACACAAAGCTATGATAAAAAAGTTTCCACGCAACAAGTACGTGGTGTTAAACAATGACGATCTCTGGCAAGCCGATCTCAACGATGTGCAAAGTCTCGGCAAATACAACGACGATGCCGTGTATTTTCTCACCGTCATCAACGTGTTTAGTAAGATGTCCTGGCCAAGGATGCTTCCCTCCAAGACGAGGAGCGTCGTGAGGGACGCCTTTCAGAACATTTTCAAACAAAGTGGACGTAAACCTCTAAGTTTACAGACGGACAAGGGGATAGAGTTCACGGCGCTGCTAGTCCAGGAATTTCTCAAAAAGAAGGCGTGTATTGTACACTACCCATAATCTATACGTGAAGGCAAGCATCTTGGAACGATTCAATAGAACTCTGAAGGGGCGCATGTAACGCCACTTTACTAAAAATAACACGTATCGCTATGTGGACGTCCAACTAATTCTCGTCGACGCTTACAATGGCGCAAAACATTCCAGTATCAAGATGGCACCTGCAGATGTTTCAGAAACCAATGTGCTTCATGTCAGAGATAATCTGTATGGCAAGCGGCCCCCAAACTCTGATATTAAGCCAAAACTCAAAGTCAGTGACACAGTGTGCATTAGAAAATCTAAAATGCTATTTGAAAAGGGCTACGAGAGCAATTGGAGCGACTAAATTTTCAAAGTCAGCAGTGTTGAGTTGCGACAACCAGTTGTCTACAGGTTAACCTATCTTGACGACGAGGAGGTGGAGGAAACGTTTTACGAATCCAAATTGCAACGCGTACGTCTTCCCGAAACTTTTAAAGTAAATATAATACTACGTGTCAAGGTCAAAGGCGCCAGAAAGAAAGTGTTCGTACAGTGGAAAGGTTTTCCCTCCAAGTTTAAATCTTGTATTCCTATCAGTTACGTCAGCGCCCTATCATGAAAGATCAGTTTAACATCACTTTGCCGAGAAATAGCTCTATGAGGTACTTCCCGAAAAATAGTCTCGTGAATTTCACCACGGAACTTCCTTACCGTCTTACACTCGACAGACAGTGGGAAGTCACTCTCACCAAATTCCAATATCCATGTTCTTTCACCACCGTACCCGAGGGCCAAATTATTGTATGGTACAACTGGGTGGACGCAAACGACATGGCACAACTATTCAAGGATCACATCCCACCTGGAAATAATGCACTATCCATGAATTGGTCAAAGCCTTAAACGAGGTAGAGGTGTTTAAAGGGGATTTCGAAGTTGTATTTAAGTACACAGACCCTAACATAAAGGTGGATATTGTTTCTTCTTCACTAAATATACAACAGCTGACAATATATTTTCAACTATGTCTACAGCTCGCTTTCGATCCTAATACTAATCTGATCAAAGTCCCAAAGTCACCGTACGCCGCCAACATTCTACTAGGCTTGCCCTCGCAAATGTACGTCTACACGGATATCGTCGGTCCTCAAACCGTCGGTGATATTGTGGCACCGATTTTACGTATCGTTGGTATCAACAATACAAACTATGTCTACGGCATACATAAAACAGTTAGCTATACTCCATTGCAACACGTACCCGTACTTAGAAGGGAAATTGAAATCCTGGAAATCAATATAAGAACAGACATGGTTGAACTTGTACCATTCGAGTTTGGAAAAGTGTGCGTGAAACTTAATTTTCGACGCTGCTCAACATGAACTGTCCCTACCAAAGATACTATGTCAACCAGGCTTGGACATGAATATCTTCAATCTACCACGGTGTTCCCTATCAAGGCAGGCATGGATTAGGGAGTTTTTTCAGCGGCCTTTTCAAGAGTGTCGTAACGTTGCTAAGAAGCGGTGCTAAAGCCATTGGAAAACAGGCGCTTCATACGGGTATTGACGTCCTCTTTGACGACGCCAATCAGCGTCGTCCTTTCAAAGAAGCCCTACGGCAACGTGTAAGTGAGGCTGGAACAAAGCTGAAACGCAAGGCTGAGCAGAAGATAGACACACTGATGATCTGCTCAAGCTATACAAGCTATAAAGGGCGTCGTAAGATGCACCAACGTTAGTTTTCTGTCGTTGACTGACGTAAAAAGGTCAAGAAAGAAGCGGTAGATATTTTCAGTTTAAATGTCGTTTCTACAACCCCAGTCCTCTCGAGTGTGCCAGTAGTGAACTCGATCTCCTTTCCGTCCCACCCATGCAAACCATTCTTTAAGGTGGACAATGGATCCAGTACAAACTTGTATCTTCACTTAACGATGATTCACCCATCGAATTTACCGTTACCGGTCAAGGCGAGTTCTATATCGATCTTTCACAGATCATGCTCTATCTCAGGGCGGCTATCATGAAACTCTACGGTAGTGCTTTCACCGAGGTGGATCAAATCGCTCCCGTCAACAACTGGTTTTATTCGCTATTCACACAGGTGGATAAAAATATGTATTTCAATACAAACATAATTTAAATATTACCAATAGTGAACTATTTTGACAACAAGAAGTTTTAGGATGTATTAAAATATGATAAGGTGTACCCAAAATTGATCTATTACTTTTCTTAAATCTGTCAAAGTTGACATCTTCTATCAAAACTTTCATCGGCATGAGGAAGACATTCACGTATCAATACATGAAGTCACATAAATAATATAGTTAAAGTGTAAGCCCGGACAGGACTTTGAGCTCAAGACCTCTTGGCAAATATTTTCAAATCTGTAATTTCATCTTATCAAAGTTTTCTTGATTCGCCTCAAATCTCTCTTTTGATGTTATCTGTTTTTCAGCACCGTATCTTACATTCCGTTTGGGCTGTGTGCATAGGTACTAAACTTAAACTGATGGATTAAGGATGTTGAAGGTCGAAATTTATAGGAAATATACCTGAATTTGCCTGACGAGGAAATGGAAAATATTTAGGAAAATACACCCTTACACACCCAACCATGATTTGAACCCCTATATACCTCTCATTAATATCCCAGTCTACTGCAAGAGTAACGCGTTAGGCCATTTGTGTTTTGAAAGTGTATGCCATTAATGAAAATACACTACTTTTGAAGCACTACACTTCACCCGAAGTTCTAAAATAATCAATAGTGTGTGGATTGACCATGCTATGGAAGCAATATAATTCATTAAGGATTCTAAAAGTGCCAATAGTGTAAGTACTGACCATCCCATAGAAACAAGATAATACCCCAAAGATTTTAAAAGTGTTAATAGATGTTAGACTTGATTTACTTTGGAAACATTATACACAACCAAAAGATCTCAACTATAACTGCTTGGAGGAGTGATTGATTTTACTCAGCAAAGCTTTTACTTTTATAAATAAAAGTGTTTAAAATATTTAGCTTAATGATATTTTTTGTTAGTCTAAACGAAAGAAGGTAGAAAATATAAAAGAATAAAATATATCGGTGGGCACGTCACGGTACGGAAATGTTCCAAGAATTAGTTGCCTTTTTTCCGGCCCTGAAAAAAAAAATTGTTACAAGAGCTATTCCATGATTTCCTTTTAGGGAGGAAAAATAGTTGTCATAGTCAGGAAATGTATTACTATCATTAATAACAGAAGCATATATGGCGGAACCAAATGTGAATACCATTTTACAAATTCAATAAACCAATGAATGATAAATGGAGGATGAAAATATGGAAACCTTAATCATATTGGATTAAAAAGCCAAGTTATTATATTTGTTAGTTACTGTTGTAGCCGTATATAAATATAATATTCTTTAAGTTGAAAAACGAGATCTGGACACGGGAATTGAACCAGGACCCCAATGCTTCAAACTCTGAGAAGTCCAGTAGTCATCCTGTACCTAGGGTACTAAGCCAGAGGTCCAGGTGTCATTTTTCAATATAAAGAACATAATAATAGTGTTGTTAACCGCACGTAGCCTAAATTTCAGATTTATCTAGTCTAATTTTACACTGGGAAAGGGATGTAAGATTTCTAATGACAACTGAGTATACTAAAGTGAAAACAACGTTTTTACTTCCTCCCCGAAAATATGGGTACATTTATTCCAAAGTATATCTTACTCATTCATATCCCAAGTGAGTAATTTAAATGCACATAGCCTGAACGGGTAATAAGACGTGGTAATAAAACATATAAATGTATACAGTTCCAGTTTAAGGAATAAGCTTAAATGTACTTATTATGGATTCAGGGGACCGACACCTACCACTGCACTGATACACGATGATTAACGTTCAGAAATACTGCTCAATTTTTAATAAGTGGTGTGTTGTTTCAAAATATATTTCACACAAACATACAGGTGAAGGTTATAATCATGTCCCAGTGGGATTAAAACCCTTACATTCTAGTCGCACGTGGCGTACTATAACCAGACGTCCCGTCTTTGGATCCCAACTTGCTCAAACTTGCTTGATCGTTTTTGACACTCGTGTGTTAGATATTAGTTCGCACTTAATTATGTTATCTTGTATGCGGGAGTTAAGTAGTTAAAATCTATTACCAACAAGCTATGATTCTATGACATACAAATAAGATTTTATGACATGTTTGACACATTTTTTTACGTAGTTTAATTTATTTAAAAACTTTAATTGTTGTTAATATTTTCCATCCTTTGAATAACTATTGCCTTTAAGATAAAACCTAATTTAGAGTGAGCATCACACATCTCTCTTTCGTGACTACCAAAACGTGAGTCGGGGTGGTTAACGGCTGAGACAATGAAGGTCATTCTAATGACAATTGGGTCCTCTCTGGATAATTATGCATGAGAGGACATTTAGTCATTCGAACGATCTTTACTATCTCATCCCTAATTCATTTAGATATTTTTTTACTGCGGCAAAGCAAGTGTACCTCTCACTTTGGGGTGTGGACACGGCTCTCATGGAAGTATCCGTCAATGTGAAATCAACCCCGCATGATAGCTCCTCCAAAAATATCTGTGCCATGGCTTTACTTTCAATAATAAAAAAAAAACACAATCGTACCACAGTGGTTGGGGAAGTCTTTGCAAAGCCACTTCTTACTTCAGAAAATATTATTTTTTTTATTTCCAGGATAGGAAACAATATACTAAACCAACACATTGTTCCCCAGTTAAGCTATCCTGTTAGGACCCCTTTATACAGGCGTTTCGTGACTCGCGACACGGCGACGCGCGCTCTCAAGGTAGACAGGAGACAATGAGTGCTTTTATACACCGCCACGCGTCACTCATGTCGCGATCTGAAAAATATGTCGCCGTAACTTAGAGGACGCCGCGTTAAAAATGACGCGCGACGATCCCAAGATACATTATATTCAATAGGGCATTTTATCTAGGCGTCAGCTTTCGTGTCGTCGTGTGGGCGAGGGCGAGACTACAAGGCAATGACCTCTACGCCATTTGTGTTGGAACCTCAGTGTATTTAAGTATCAGTATCAGTGTACTCCTGTGGCAGGTAGTGAGTGTATTATTATTCTGTGGCTGTCTATTATAGCTACCGCTTTATTTGTTCCTGAAATGGCAACTATAAACGGATCTGTCACGAGTGGTAGAAAATAAGAGATTGGCAATCCTGGGCTCTGTTTTTCATTTCCACTCACCCTTTCATGACGCGTGCCATATGCTGCTTGTATAAAAGCAAACACCCAAGATGCACGTCACGAAACACCTGTATAAAAGGGCCCTTAGGACGAAGGGTTTTTATACTGGGCACGAGTTTACTATAAATTATGGAGAGCTCACTATCATAATACATTAATTTGTTTTGTTTCAACATTTTAAATTCTATGACTATAAAAAATAATACTAACGCTGAAATTGGCTCTTTTTTAAGAACTTGTACCCGAAAGGTAAACATTATGAGATCAAAGTAAATGGCTTGATGCATAGATTTATCTTTTACCAAACAAATAAAGTCATTTTTAACAGTTTCAACAGAAAATGTTTAAGATAATATACTATTATTTTAGTAATTTTAAATCTTCAGAGCTTCTTTGTCAATAAAAAATATTTCAGTGTGGGGATATTTCCCTTCAATTAGGGGAGATTATATTAGCAAATATCCCATAAACTAACTTAATATTTAACAAATGCAACACCCCAACCTCAGGTCAATATTTAATAAATTGTAAAAGGGAATACACTAGTTTTCCTAACTATGATTTTAGCCTGGACAAAAATGAGATCGTGACCTTTATCTAAGTGAGAAAAAACCACCCTTGGTAGACCCAAATGGGATTCAACCCTTGAGCCCCCAGTCATAGGCAAACCACTCTAACATGAAAGTGACGCCTTAGATCATTCAACCACCGAAGCGGATTCTCAAGAATAAATTTAAGTTAACAGTAATCGGATTTTAATATTGATAATATTTACTACGATCAAACATAATACATGTTTTTTATTTCTATCATAAACATTTTATTTCCCCGCTATTGTGTTTATTTATATAATTTACTTGCTTATTTGATTTTTTTATTATTTAACGGGAACTTTATAGATACAGCGATATAGAAACATAGGAGAGCATGGAGAGAGCAAGAAAGAGAGTATGGTGTGGATTAATGGTTAGTAAATGCTATTATGACGGTGTATGATGGAATTAGAGATTGCGTTAGCGTGGACGGAGTTTGGAGCGAATGGTTTGGTATTGAACAGGGAGTTAGATAACGTTTTGTTATGTCTACAAGGTTGTTTAATATATTCATGGATACGTGTATGAGAGATGCTTGTGAGGACGCTGTTGGTGTACAAATAGAACATGTGAACGTGAAAGTACTGCTATATACAGATGATGTATCCATGGATGAGAATGAAAGTGACTTTCAAAATGCATTGAATCGTTTGATTGTAGAGACAGGCAAAACAAACAATCTCATAAATGTTTCCAAAATTAGGGTGATAGTTTTTGATAAGGATGGATCAGGAAATTATTGTCAGCTTAGTACAAATGGAAAATTGTTATAACCAGTGAATGAATTTCTGTATCTGGGCAGAATGTTTTGTAAAAATGGAAGGACGGATGGTGAAATCAACAAACAGGCAGAATGAATCTCGGATATTAGTTGGATATATGTGTAATATTGCAAAGAATGAAGTAATATCCAAAGAGGCAAAGATGACCGTATATAAAAGAGTGTTAATGCCAACATTGTTTTATGAATGTGCAACGAGGGTTTGTCAGGAAAAACACAAGAGCAAGATGAATGCGGTTGTAATGAGATACTTAAGAAATGCAGTTGAAAAACTCGTATGGCAGAGTTAGTAATGAATGGTTTCTGGAGTGTGGTTTGAAAAAGAATCCAATACGAAAGAGCCGTCTTATTCTGTTTTAGGTATGTTGAGATAATGAGCTTTGTTCGAGTGACGAAGCAAATATATTATGGAATAATGTGTGGATCAAAAGGAAGGAGGGTAAAAAGTGGGTAAACGTTGTAGACGAATGTGTGAAAAAGAGGAACCTTAAAGAATTCTAAGAATAAAAAAAGCATGTATAACTCTCTCTATGGATGTTGTTGAAGCGAAGGGAGTTTGCAAGGCTAGGGAAGTGGGAGAAATTTAGTTAAGATGGGATGCTAATGAGCGCCAGTTTAGTGCATTAACATTGCAGTTTCTATAGCATAAATATTGTTTGGTCAAAACACATAAAATATTTCTTCAATATAAACATAGAGTTTAGTTTTCTGAACATACTAATCTCAACAGTTCTTGAATATCCGTCATGAGCATAGGGGCATTTGATGACAAACCTTTTGAATAAAGAGAAAATGTCACAACATTCCAGGACACCCTTGACAGATTTTCAAGAACAGCTTTTGAGATTAATATTTGTAGAAAACTAAACTATATGTTTCTATAGAAGAAATATTTGATTTATTTTGGCCAAAAAATGTTCATGCTATAAAAACTCACATTCACTAGTACCTCACCTTATATTACAGAGTGGCTATTTTTTTTAGCTATATGCACAGATTTTCGCCTACACCTTAAGGGAACGGCATGATTAATTATGTATGTGTATACAAGCACGAGACTTAAAAAAAAAACTAGCACGAACAGCAACGTTTAATATAGTTTTCAATTAACAGCTCACACACCTCGGTAGCCACGTGGTCTAAGACGCTACTCTTGCATTATACTAGATCGCTGATGATGGGACAATCGGGGATCGATCCCGGTCGGGTATAGTGAGAGTGTTTTTTTCCAAAATGGTTCCCCATTCTTTCTTCACGCATATGTGGGTACACTTCTGCAAAATTCAACCTTCCTCATCCCTACTTCATTAGAGTAATTAGTACATAAGCGCATAACCCAGGTGGCTAGCTATACGTGGTGCTACAAAAATAAATAATACCTCCACTCAATGGCATACATTTATTTTAATTTTACGGTAGATTAAATAAATGACTGAAATTCCAAACAATTTTTGTTGCACGGCTTATAATGTGCTACGACTTAGCAAGAGTTTGCAATTTCATTATAAAACTTCATATCATATATGATTGTAAAACATTTATGTTGAGCACATAGTTAGTTATATCTAGTTAAATAAAAAATATATTTTCTTGATAATTTTAAAAATTAAACAGTTTTAGCCTGTATTATTATTATTATTATTATTATTAGCACCGCGTCTTACTACCCGTTCGGGTTATACGCACTTACGCTAATGTGTAATGGTAGGGTGATTGTGAGATGAAATGTAGGACCTACAGTTTAACGTGGAATCCGAACCACGGTGGAGGCCTGGAATTCCTCA
Source organism: Timema bartmani (assembly GCA_902151455.1). Classification (NCBI taxonomy): domain Eukaryota; kingdom Metazoa; phylum Arthropoda; class Insecta; order Phasmatodea; family Timematidae; genus Timema; species Timema bartmani. The sequence continues at coordinate 14,348 of CABFWB010008576.1, forward strand.
CATTCACAAGTTGTGATTAATACTTTAGCCTGTATTCATTTTAAATATGATTAATTAAAACGTATCTGATTGACAAACTATTTCCTTGATAATGTAGACACAGTTTTTAAAAGATACCAGCTTTAATTTATTTGAAAGTTCTTAGAAAATCTAAGATTAGTAAAAATTCAAACGATTAACATAGGATCAACAGCTACTTAACTACACAAATAACTAAAAATAAAAGAACTATTTTTTTCTTTTCTTTTTATTCCCTCTAATGTATTATTTGAAAACAATATTCCCAGGTCCTCATGCTTTTTCGGAAATTAAATTCCCCCCTCTTGATTACAATTCGCCACTATCTTTGTTTTTGTAAAATGGGACCTCCATGATCATTATGAAGCGAGGACGCAGGCGTACGAGCTAGCCATTACCGATACAAACAGTTCTTTACGTGCTATAAAATAAAATGGGCGCAGATCGTACGCCCAGCTTTTAAATGCACGAGATAATTCTTTACTGGCCCATCCCTTCCTCTCTGACACTTCTATATTCCCCTTTCCAAACCATCCTACCCCATCATTTGTTGAAGTTTTTGTTGTTAATATCATAGGACACGTTTTTATTTTCATTTCTTCAGTATGATTTCAACACGACAAAACGCATTATATTTTAGGCTTTCCATTTTGTTCTGTGTTATCGAAGAATAGATAACATTACTAACATGTTTAAAAAATATACAAAACGCACAAATAAGCGTACTCATAAAAAATACACTGAATTTACTATGACAAGTTTTATCTCTATATTTATCCCATTTTGAGAGGGTTAAATATTGACATTAAAGTCTTACCATCACCATTAAATATGCAATATGCCCTTATTTATTTTATTTTTCTGCATAAGAAATGAAAATTTTGTAACTAACCAAGTGTGTTTGTGTACATTTTATAAGAGGAAGGAAAAAATCTGTTAGAAATGAATTTTTAAAACTCTCGTGATACAATGAAAATCCTATAAATAAGTAATAAATATAAACAAAACTCACACTAGTGGGAACGTGGACTGAATGTCACTTTCATCTAGTAAGGCTTGCCAGAGGGACGGGAGGTTAGAGTTTCGAATCATGGGTGTACCGAGATGGTATTTTCTTAATTGTATTCCTCACTCCCTTCACGAGAATACTGATATATTTCCTTTAAACTCTACTTTTCTCATCCCTACCTCATTAGTGTAATTACATGCGTATAATACAAATGACTAATAAAACATGGTAGGGAGAAACTAAACTAAACACTGAGTTATTGTTACCAGGTATTGATTAAAATAATAACTAGCCCTTTTTTTGGACATAAATACAGTTTAAGAATATGTAGAGCCTATTAAAGGAATGTGTGTGATTATTTTTCTCGTATTATGTTCACGTCTTGATACTCGTCCATTTTATTCACATAGTTTTAATATGATAAATATATATATCAATTATTTTACCTGCATTTGTATGGAGGGAGATTGGGAAATAATTTAGGTATAAACGCCTAAGTAATCTCAGACCTCCCCATCACCGGAAAGCCAGACAAAGCGGGACTGATACCTTTGTCCATAGGCCCATTAGTTCCATTCATATTTATGAAGAATATATTAAGTCTTGTATTGCTGAAAAACAAATCAATCTTGATAGTATGGCAAAAATCTAATTCCTACGTAATCCCGTTTTGGAAAAAAATAGTTTTTGGCAAGCCATCTACATGTGTTCTTTTTATAACTTTACAATTCTGTTGATTTACTTTATCTTTGCAATTTGTAAATATTTACAGTTTATTTGAAGAAATTGTTTTAATTATAAAGACATAAAGACTAAAAATAAAATTCCTTTTATTATATAGAAACTTACTTATATTTTACTTACAGTTGTAGATAACATTTAATTGAAGTATTTATATATTGTGACACTAGATATGATTTTAAAGGTATAATTATTTGAAGTGGGGATAGTTCGTTTTAAGAGCTATTGAAACAACCACTAAAAAAATTATTTTTATACAATTTTAAAATGGTCTTGGCTACTTAAATTTTAAATATAGGTTTGACTAGTGTATTTGAAATTTTTTATAAACCAAGAGAATAAATTACTTTGTTTCATTTAATAGAAATTAAGTTAATTAATTAATCATAAACTAGTCAGATTTAAGTTTTTGAAATATTGTTGAATTTGATTACTGTCGCCAATCTTCTACAGACAATAACTTAAATCTTGATTGATACACATTCATTATCGGCTTTAAGGCCCGTTGAAAGGCGTTACTTTTATATGTATAGTCTTTGGAGCGAGCTAATATTTTAGATCTATGGCTTTGTTAACTTACATCTTTTTTAATATTGTTTCTTAAAATATTTAATATATTTATTCATAATACGAGTGGGGTAAGATATTATAAGTTAACAGTACAATTGTGAGGATTTTATTTTATGAAGGCATTTATTTCCAATATAAAAACAGTAATAAATAAAGCTGAAATCTCTTAAACCAATCTATTTTTGTTTTCATTTCAACAAAATAATTATTTAAAGGCTTAATATAGTGGTTAGGTTTGAGAAATATAGTTGAAGATAACGCTTTTATCCACCCTCCTGCCATTAGTGTGGATACAGGATAGGAAAATCAATTTGATAAATCACATTTAGAAATAAACCTCCATGGGACCGGTAAAGATTCAAACCTTGACCTACCCAATCTATTGCAAGCCAAGATCAAAATTTGATAATATATTCACACCATTTATATCGGTAAATAACATTCCTCATTAATGTATGATAGTTAGATTATTTTCATTTACACTATTTAAAT
>CABFWB010008577.1:0-17177 GCA_902151455.1 Timema bartmani
TGGTGTAATAGGGGAGACTGGATATAACTAGTCCTATATAGGGTATAAGTGGTGTAATAGGGGAGACTGGATATAACTAGCCCTATATAGGGTATAGTTGGTATAATAGGGGAGACTGGATAGAACTAGTCCTATATAGGGTATAGGTGGTTTAATTTCATGTTCTAGTTTCTAATGCTATAGAGTAAGAATATTACATTATTTACGCTATACTCGCATAATCCCAAGTGTTGTCTGTGCTTTAAATATTGACATTATAGTTTTTGTTAGTGTTGATATCAGGAAACAATCTGCAGCGATCCACTAAGTTTTAAATTTTACAAATGGTTTCTGAAGCATACAAAGTATCTTAACAAAATGTCTAGCACATTATGTGTGAGCTAAATGCAGTAAATACAGCCTGTATTAGAACCCCGACCTCCAGTAGATCAGCAAGCAAGACTAGACAATCTTGGCGTTCACTCCGTGTGTTCATCGATGAGGGTGTCTCCTATTTTGAAATACGAGTCGCCATCCCTTCACATTCTCTCAATCCTACGCAATAAAATATTTCGACATATCTTTGATTTTAGCCTGGAGTTGTTGAACAGTATCTGGATCACAACGCTCTCGACCTCTGATCTTTCCAGTCAACAAACGATTAAAATAACCAGTGAAAACAAGGAAAAGTGGACTGTATTCGATATAAAATTGTGATAGGAATTGCTTACCTCGTCCAAATAAGGTTCACCGACAATGGAGGCCTACCTTGTGGGTTGCTGGGTTAGGAGTAGGAAGGAATGTGGAAACAAGGGGGATGATTTAGCGGCGTCTTTCAAACTCTTGTTGTATCTTGATAAAGAAGGCCACTGTAGGGCCTGTAACACCAGACTCGCACTCGGACACTGATTTGTGCATCACTTAGTGCACTCATTCTGGCAAACATCCTATGGGTCCTGACTACCGCGCTCAACTGAGCTGCTGTCTCTAAAAAAACAAACGACCTTTTTTCCCCCTCCTCTTCAACTCTCTCAAAAACGGAGGGAAAACATTAAAAACGACGGGAAATTTTCCGAAGAATAAACAACAAATACAAAACCAATATGTATAAAACATTATCTAAAAAAAACTATGTTAAACAAATTATTACACAAAATCTATTTTACAATATTAAACATATACAGTTCAGAGACTGAACAACCACGGTTGAGACCAGAGTTGTTCTAAACGGGGGTTACCCTTGGTTCCAGGTGCGCATCTTCGGTACAATCCTGCGCTCGTGGTTGCGGAGGAGTCAGGGGCTGCTACCACTCTGGGAACAAGTGGTGACCTCTACCCTGTCTGTGTACGACACAATACGTCAGGAATTGTTGCCAACCCCTGCCAAGACCCACTACACCTTCAACCTGAGAGATCTGTCCAAGGTGTTCCAGGGGATGTTGATGTTCAATCCGGAACCTCTGCAGGTAGTACAGCGACCATCATACTTCTCTGGAGAGGCTGTAACTATTAAATGAGTATATATGGCTTGTTTGTACTTACAAACCGGGGCCACGCATCTAGGAAACTCCTAACCACTCAAAGTGCCGGTATATGGTAACATGAGTCACCAAGTATAATACAAATAATCGTTTTAATACAGAAACTATTCTAGATAATATACAATCGTATATTATGTCCTACGTGGTTGTTATGACCACTTAAAACATTAAATTATACTGGTATGGGCATAAATACTAGTTCTAAATGAACAGGCAATAAATAAATTGGAACACTAATATATAAATAAAAATTATATCCTCCAGTTTATTTGTGTAAATGATACAGTTGGTAATAGTTTATATTCAAAAAACTGATGCTTTTAAATTTGGCTTAAGAAATAGTTTCTAGACAAAACCAAGAAACTACAAACACTGTAGGTTAATATACAATGTCACAAATTAAATACAGCAAGCATTCTGGCCACCACAAGGTGACTTGTTAAAACAGTCACTCAGATTTGATTTAATAGTTTTATTTTAGTTTAAATCATTTGCGGATTGCGGCAACCCATCACAAATCGACCCCATAGAATATTTATCGAAGGATAACTACCTCCCTGGGCCTAGTTCTACAATCAATCCTATACAGTGTACACCAAGAATGTTACACCTGCGAAAACGGACCTCATTATGAATAAACATACAATCCGACCTGATTTTCCTATTTATCAAAGTCGTAGAACTACGCCATTATGTAATGTCGTACTTTGTCATATTTCATTTTATGAGATACAAAACCTTTCACAGAGGGTCCAGTTTTTTTCAAGAAAACTGGGTAGTAACTTCAAAAATTTCAGGGGAAAAAAATAGAGAGAAAAATCATATTGTTTTGTTGTTTTTCTGTAATAAAGAGTGTCAAGACAAAGTTTCTTTTGTTAAAATAGTGGAAAAAAACTAAAAAAATAGATCCCTTAAGTGTTTTAGATGTTAAATACTATTCTTGAGATCAAATGAGTTTTACACGTTAGGTCTAAGCCAAGAGTCGTATTCATAATCGAGACACGGAGTTCAGCTAATCCACCATTCGAGCTGAACTACTTGCTATTCGTCTACTGCTAGATTGGTTGACTCCGAGACTAGAATATAAATATGACCTAGCCTGTGTTCAAACCAGCTACCTGTATAAGGTTTTGAGCATCTTATTATCCGTCTAGGGTATCCACATATTTAAACCAATATGCTATTAAAGAGAGAACAAAATTCAGAAGAAATGTAAACATATTTACTTAGAAGGTGAGTGGAAACATTAATAATAAATAAATAAAATTAAAAACCCAGCCGGGAATTGAACCCCAACATCCCCATCACCATTAAACAAGATAAGATGATAGTGACACCTTTATCTGCGTGCCCACAGGTGTGGATGAAGTCCTACATTCCCTTTAAGCACATAAACATATTTTTTAATTAAAACTGCATGGTTTGGCAAAGTCTTCTCTGGTCCATGAATGGTATTTCAAGTTGACGTCCAAACACTGTAACCGATCTTTGTTCTTCATCGTCCCTGGCACCCAGTTGTCCAGATTATTCCTGTTGTCAATCACAAGATAAATTAGAAACTCAAAATCTGGCCGCAGTCATTAATAGCGATCTGTTGGGGATTTGTTTCTCCAAGCCATTGATATATTATATTAATATTCATGTCTTGGAAAAAAAACTGGACATGGGTCGTACATGAATAAATTAGTGTTAGAATAATGTCAGTGGCCTAACGCGCTACTCTCACAGTAGACTAGACTGTCGATGGCAGGGAAATTTTTCTAATCCCTAAAACCATTAGCGTAATTAGTAAATTTAAGCCTATAGCTCTAAAGGGTATTAAGATGCGATGCTAATAAATAAAATAAACATTTCAGGTATGAACACCGTGCCTAGGCGAGCCTTTACCATTTGTAATAAAATATATTAATGGTCAACCTTCGTTAGATTGGTAATCAATAAAACCAAATTAGTTTGATTGTGTATTTGTATGCGATGATTAACGAACATTTCGATTTTATCCTATTATTATTTTAGGTGTGCACGCTCTGAACCGATTGATTATACTAGCACACGACTTATAAACTAACTTATAGGCCTGCCAGACAGAGAAAAATTACATTCAGGTCCAGTCACCTGTATGTAGACTGTTAGCCGCTCTGTTGGCACAAAACGTTGTCCATACTACACCATAGGAGGTTGTCTGGACGTACCCGCAAAGAAATGATGGGATGATAGTTATTATAAAGTTGTAGAGCCGGGGTGAGTCTCAAACTAACTTAAGCAGAATTAACCAAACCATGTTGACCGTTGGGATCATTCTCCCAAAGAGAAAGTTAACCAATGTACCGGTGAAAGGGGTCAACCACATTTCACCTATGATGAATTTTTCAACCATGGCGGGAATAGAATCCGGACTCTTAATTCATTGGACAGACAGGCTACTAACTGAGCTAATGTGTCGGGCTCTTTGAAGTTAGTGTGAACTAATTTGTTTACACGCCTGACTAACTAAATTTTCCCACGTTCTATCTATGCTATGTGTGCAAATCAAACCATTATTGTATATCGACAATTCAACATCATTAAACAAATGATATATTAAATAATTCGTCAGTTAAATAATGTTCTCTTAATTCATAATGGTATATAATTCATTCTCTGGATAGTAAAGTAATAATTGGGAGAGGTGAGATATTTATCTAAGTAACTTACGGTATTCTTTAAAAAGTTTAAGTTTTTTTATCTTATATTTTCACCATTGTTTTCTATTTAATTATCCGTGAAGATAATACAAATTTTAATTATTAAAATGTAAACAGCTTAAAATTATTTGTATGTATTTGTTGTATTCATAACAAAACTCCTAATGCAAGGATGTAATGGATTCTGGTAGGAAGAAAGATATCTGAAATTTACAAAAGTTACTATAACTCTTTTCATATATTTATAAGTCAAGTCATGTGGGCTACTGCTGTAATTATGATACAAAGTATCAATATCAATATAATATAATATTCATAATGTAGTAAAATAATAGAGATCCTTACAGGAAAAACCATATTTGTATTTTCTAAACTAATGTTCCTAGCAGAATTCTTAGACACAAGTCTAGATAACTATCTCTCTCTACCTATTATAATTTTGACTACCTTGCTCATTTAAATTATTCTATCGTTTTAAATGGCGCAACAGACGCCCAGGCCCAATGATACAGAGAGCTTACTAGGATTAAAGAGTAGAAACCACACACTTTAGTATAAGATTATGAATAAAAATATATTTAACTCAGGGTGACACAATCTATCTTTAATTTTATAGATTATCGCTACTCCACCCAACTCGCGGGTCTACTTTTCAGGATGGCTTAGTGGGATGGTTTGGCCGCAGTAAATAACTGTGGGGTTCGTTTTGATCTTGTTTATTGAAATATATTAGTTACCATACGAGTGCACAAATGTGGTGTATGTTTTAGAACTAATAGAAAGAGTTTAGAAAAAGGTCCTCGTTCTATCAATATCTCTACTCAGCAGTTCCGTGCCTTGACCTGTCTTCGCTGTCACACTTAGCGTTGCGCAGTTGTTTTTTAACTCATACTTTCAAGATGGTTTGGGGTGTCCTCTTACGTACAGAACAAGGACTCCAGCTGTAGAATATTCTACTCACAAGCTACTGTAAATTGAGTGTAGAGCACTTTAAAGTTGTCCCTTAAAAACTGGCGGCTCCCCTCTGCTGAAAAGGTCTAAAAACTCATTTATATACCAATAAAGGAGGGGTGTTTCCCCTAAATTACTAGTTTTGCCAATACTCTGTGTTGTGCTAATTGGCAAAACAATCTCTGTTTTTGAAAACATTACCTGGTATAAGAACGTAGCTGCTGACTCAGGACAGATAACATTTTATCTAAGGCTGCAAGTTACAACAGAGATATCATTAACAAGTTTCTTTGAGTTAGGGTTCCTTCAATTTATAAATATCAACCTAAGAAACTTGTCACCTAAGATGAGATTTGTGAACTGAAAACAACCGGATATCGAAGAAAATTACACCCTAAAAGTGAAATATACATATATTTGCTGCCCATTCAATATCCAATTTATGTTAACATTAAAGGTTTTTATATTAACTTGAGCTAGCACAAAACTAACTATTTCAAATTTTTGTGAAATTCATTTAATATGGAGAGAGCTCTGCAGTCTGATACAAGTAGTTTAAAAAAAGTGTTTTGTAAAGTCTTGACAGTTTTTAACTGATAAACCTGTTTAAATAGGTTATTTTTATAAATTTAATTATTTTAAAAATGATTCCTAGACAAGGGAATCGAGCCCGGGACCTTTGACTTAGCACTCAAATGCTCTACGACTGAGCTGTCCATGATTAATCCCGTTTTCAGGGTCATTCTTCACTTATAGCTTAAGGCTGAGTCTGTAAAGGACGTGTGGGAATTGTCAGCTGCATCTGTGGTCTGATAGCTCGCGATATAAATTGCTCGCATATAAGTAGCTGACGATTTCCACACGTCCATCACAGACTCGACCTTAAACTATGACTGAAGAATTACTCTAAGTATGGGAAGAACCCTTAATAACTCAGTGCTAATATATTCGTGCACTGAGCCAAAGGTCCTGGGTTTGATTCCCGTCTCTAGTTATCATTTTTCAACCAATTTAAATGAAATTAAAGGTGGGCTCCTCCAAACAGACATTTCAATAATAACAAAATGATTAGCAGCTTATGTGTGGATTCTCACAGGTTATTTGTCATAGAGATAGACTCATTGAATTTAACATAGTTAGCACAAATACCAAGAATAATATTCTTCCTAAGATAATGACTATAAAATATTATTTTAATCAATTATATATTTTTAAATATCTCAATATAGGCCTATTTCATTTGACTTTACACTCCAATCATTGGGCAGTGGAATACATGTAAGATTTACCTAGTATTTTTTCCAGTACATAGAAATCAGGTTTTTAAAACTGGTGGGTGTTATAAAGGTGGCATTTAAATCTCGTCCTCCACGCAAATTTGGGTACATTTAATTATCCCAACTCCATTAGCACAACTAAATGCGGATATACTGGACGATTTGGAGACGGGACGGGATGGAGGGACGGGTAAAATAACTGCGTTCCCAGCTTTAGTTTGGGACCTCGACCAAATTTGAGCTATTTTGTTTACTATACAAAATTTGTTTTGATAATTTATATGTAAACATATTTATAAGATAGTTAAATTTCATTAACAAACTTAAGTTAAATTATTATTTGTCAACTTTATGATAAATTAAATTTTCAAGTCAAAGCATATTAACAGACAGGGCCGTTTTAATAAAATGTGAAGCCTTGGGCAAAAAAATCTGAGGCACCCCTTTGTACGACACTTTTTCAGTTTTAGCATTAATCCTTTATAATATATTGATACGTACTCGGAACTTAGGTTACTTAGTAATTTCTCATGTTTTATGGAATATTGAACAACCCATTAAATGACTGTACTTTACTAAATATAAACAAATTATTTTAACTAAATTAATGTCCTCTCTGTACCAATGCACTGTTAGTTTCCTGTAGACCGACAGCGGTAGCACAATGGTGGCGTATTCTACTGTACTGCACCACATTAATCGAATAACGTAAATCTTAAATTACATAAAGTTAGGGTTTTCAGGAATCTGTAATGGAATCCTATCACTGAGTGAATACTTATTTCTGTTAATTATCTGTACATTATTTGATGCGATATTTAGAGTAGTAACTGTAATCTATTTAATAATTTAAGGAGACCGGACCAAAAAAATTGAAAAATATCAACATTTTTGTTTACAATAATTTAGATCAAGCAATTTTTTCCCCTTTTCAATGATATTTAACATGGTTTAAACATCCAATAAGAAGTGCAAGGAAAAAACACAAGCCAGATGCATGCATTATTGTTTTATGTTTTAGAGTTGACGCTACTTTTGTTTTGTATGAAATACATTTACTGTGATAGAATGCAACGTATAAAAAGTATATTTTTCAAGAAAAGAATGTCGGTGTGCCTAGGCCTCGCCTATAAATTGGACCTAGTATGTCAATACCTGTGTGTTTAGGTAAAGAAAAGCCTACCGGTACATCAAAACAGAAGCTGATAGAACTTGACAAGTACAATGGTTTCCAAAATGAACCAGATGTAAGCATGATAATATTATCAATGCCCATATTATAAAAAGCTTTGGAGCATTCATGCACTCACATAATTAAATACATGAACATTTAAGTTAGCATTATAATATTCTTACAAATGTTTTAAAGTTAAGGTTTATCTTCAAATGTACTTTACTAAAAACCACATTTTGTCTAGCTTAGGTACACTTTCCTCAGATTCTATTTATTCGACTTTTGTTGTAATATTTACCATACATTTTTATTATGTCACTGCTCACTTTAACACAAGGAACTTGAAAAATAATTTAAAATGAGATATTTATTTATCTACCTCAAAAATATACTCTAAATAATTGGACTATTTAAAAAATCTATTGTGAAAATTAAAATATATTTTCGAAAATTTCCGTGTTAAAGTATGAAAGATATATTGAATAATAGATAGTAAAAATTTCATGCATCTATCTTGTATAGGTATTGAGAAAAGTGTACCTAAAATTTAATGATTTAAAACAGGAATGATAGGGGCGTCCTGGTCCCCTTAAGGAGGAAATGTGCCCCTCTAGAATGTGAGGCCCGGAACAATTTCCATTTTCCCCCCCTTTAGACGTGGCCCTGTTCATAGATAAATATCCTAAGATAAATTATCAAACCGAGAGCTTTTTATCATTCGTTTCAAATCAAGCTCAAAATGTAAATTTGAAAATGAAAATATATTAAACTAATCAATAGTCTCATAAGCACTAAATGTTCTAAATATTGGCTTGCTTGTGTGTGGTATATTTAGAACCTCTAGACAAAGTACTCTTGACTAAATTACAAATGACTGACCATAGATCCTCTGCAAGTATTAAATAAATACAAATATTATAACGCAAACCTCGTTTGCATGTGCAATTGGACAGGAAGTGTGACTGAATGTCAAATGAACGAATTGTATCAATCAGGAAGGTTGACTAGAATCAATCTCAAATAATGTTTATATTATAAAGCACGGGAACTTTATTAAAACTTAGTTCATGTATGATTTTGTAATGTCACATGTACAATAAGGTACAAATATCGTTTAAATATATACTTACTTACTCCATGATACTAGGAACTGGGAAGTTCATTGCACTTACAAAAGTACGCCACCTATCCCTTTCTTGAGCTAATTATATCGAGTCTGTCTCATTACCCCATATCCCTATATTGAGCTAGTTATATCCAGTCCACCTCATTACCCCATATCCCTATATTGAGCTAGTTATATCCAGTCCACCTCATGACCCCATATCCCTATATTGAGCTAGTTATATCCAGTCCACCTCATAGACCCCATATCCCTATATTGAGCTAGTTCTATCCAGTCCACCTCCTGACCCCATATCCCTATATTGAGCTAGTTCTATCCAGTCCACCTCATTACACCCTCTATCTTTCAGGTTCATTCCAATGTTATCCTTCCATCTGCATCTAGGTCTTCCCACTGGTCTCTTCCCATTGGGTTTGCCAGTCAATAACCTGCACACTCTTATATATTATTCCATTCCCACTGCTGCATGTTCTGTCCTCCATAATCTACGAGACTTGATTATCCTAACAATGTCTGATGATGAGTACAGGGTGTGTAACTCATCATTATGTAACCTCCATTCCACCGTATCCTCATCCATTTGTACTAAATATCTTCCTAAGCACCTTATTTTCGAACACCCTAAATTCGTTTTCATCACGTAAGGTAAGAGACCACGTTTAACAACCAAAGAGAACAGACGGTAAAATTATTGTTTTGTAAATTCTGAATTTTACATTTCTTGAAAGCAGGCGAGATGTCAACAACTTATTGACCGTGTATGCATTTCCTTACTGTATTTTTTTCCTAATTTCCAATCTAATATCCTTATTGCTAGTTAATATTGTTCCTAAATATTTAAACTCATTAACCCTGTCAAATGATATGTTGCTCAAAGTAATCTCTAATCGTTAATATAATTATACTAGTAACAATTATCTAGAGCAATAAATTACTTTTTATTCTATCAAAATAATATAATTTATGAAATAAATCAAATGTCAACAAATACGTCAGCATATGGGTACAATTATAATTTAATTTAGGATAGTTTGGGTTTATATTAAATGTCTGCCTTAAAAATATGTAGTTTTACTATTATTTTTATTATCGCGTCTTAATACCTGCTCAGGTTATACGCATATTTTATAACTACTCTAATAGGGTACTGATAAGGAAGGAAGTCTTTTAGAAGTACTCTGTCCACATTTGCGTAAAAAGAGAGTGGAAAACTATTTATGAAAAAAAAAATTCTAGGTATACCTGACCGGGGATCGAACCTAGGTTTTCGGTCTTCCCGTCGTACCAGGCCAGTCTAGTAGCCTTAGACCATTTGGCCATTAAAGCGGCAAAAACTAAATTATCAATTTTGTTTGAATAGTCAACATGACTAAAAATGTAAAGAAATAAATTTTATTTCAGAAATGTAAACAGAGGAATATTAAAGTTGGTAAAGAGGATTTCTTCTTCAATTTCACTAATGACTAGCTCACTTAGAGTAGGTATTGTAAGTAGGAAAATATTTCAAATTTATGTTCTTCTTTGAGGAAATATTTATTCTTTCTTGCTTCTGTAAAGCTTTGACTTCATTCTACAAATGGTTTACTAACTCTCTACCTACCCAACCAACTCCTTTCATTCTCCATTTCCCATCACAGTCAAATGGACTTGTGACCCCAGAAATGAAGTGCTTAATTGACTCTCATCTTAAATATCACAAATTAATCTAAAAAATACCATAATTAATAAATATGTAGAGTTATAAAACCTAATTGATTTTAATGTTATAAAACAAATTGATTACAAAATTAACAAAATAGAAAAACAAGTATAAATTATCAAATTATAAGTATAAGTTAGTTAAGTATTACAATTAATATTACTAACCTGGTTGTAAACAATTTATTAACAGTGAATCCGAGTAGGTTTTATATTTACTAGCGTTTAATCACACGGTCAGATGATTTAATTGTTTGGTTTTATTGTAACCATTGAAGAGAATCCCAAATCATAAAGGTGTGAAGTTACAAATTTATTATAACCATTATGGATCCTCATTATTTCGTACCAGCCAAAGCCTTTACTAGAGTTTAAAAGAAGCTAAGATTGCGAATATTTGCTTAGGGATATCTTAGATAGTTAATTATAATTAAGGAACTGACTTTAAAAAGCATTAAGTCCATAATGATATATTTTCCAATATCAAATCAGTACATTTTATGGTTTATAATGCTAAACAAAGTTCAAAAAAAAAGTTAGAACATTTTGCCCATTAAGTTATTTAATCCTTTAATTTTTATCTTCAATTGCATGACCAAGAGGCTCATCTTATTGGATGATCATAGCGTTTCTGTGACCGCTTTTTTTTAGGTTCTTGAAAACTTGTGTCTCCTCTTCGAATCGGTATGTAGTAAGTCTTTAGACCAAAGTTTTTGACGTGAATACGTCTTTAAATTTGCTACCATACGGGGGCAATCCAAAAAACCTAATGATAACAAAATCGGGGGATACAGTTTGGTGTTGTAGTTTCGAATTCTTCCTCTACATCCAAAATTAAATTATACCACTGGATAGCTAAAGGATCAAAGAATTCATTACGATAAGCGAGAACAGTGACGCATCGCGTGTGGTGGAGGGGAGAGCGCCGCCATTTTGAGGTTATTTTGCTGCGTATCGAGATTTGCAATTAGTATAACTTTTGACTCGGAGAAGCTACGATGTTAGTTTAGGTTTTAATCGTCAGCTGTCGTCAAAATCAATCGATTGTATATAAAGTTATATTGTAACACAATAATTATTTGTTTCCTTGCTTTTATCCTAAATACATAAATAAAAATATTTTATTTAAAAAATATAACCCGTTACATAAACGTATTCACATACAACACACGGCCATGTCCGTGACACAGCCACACCCCATTTTTTTCTGTCCAATTTTCACCCAATCATCTTGTTATTTATAAAGATTGAAAAATAATTCCCTTTGAATCACTAAAGATTTTTTTTCAAATGTTTTTCAAGAAGTTCAAAGACCCTATCTGATAGTCAAAAGCAATACCTTCTTACTGGATAAAACAATGCCATAAGTTGTATTGAAGAGCAACGCCATTCCAAAAAATAGACCAGTGTGTAGAGCTTAGTTTCATTTTTGTTCTGTGCCCAACAAACATCACAAAACATTCTAAGCTCATCTTTTCCTTGTAAATATTATTTACCTATCAAATCTAGAAGGGCTGACTAAATTCCTGATACACAAGATAGAAGAACGGCATGTGCTAGGAGTCAATGACGTCATCAAGGGTGACGCAGGTTTAACATTAGAAGGAGATGTGTGGATTTCGAACTCAGGACTCACGACTCTTAGGCAAGCCACTGGAAGATCAGGTCCGGGTATAGGGGAGAAGGAAAAAATATGCAAATATGTGTTAAATAAAAGGTCCAACAAAAAGTCGACTTTTCAGAAAAACTAGTGCATTTATATACTTTAGCAAATAAGGGCAATAGAACCAGTTTTTAGGGAATACTAAGAGGCCTTTTGAGCACGCAGAAATATACCGATAACACCTAATGTCCAACATTGAATCCATACAGAAAACTTACCCCCTCCTACACAGAGATCGTATCGCATACCACAACAAGAGCTAATTCAAAATATGGTTGAGGAACTACTAGCTTCAGAATTTGTAGTTCCACGAAATTTGAAAGACGAGCCACTAACTTCACTGACCCTCATCGTGTAAAAGACAACAGGAAGTGGTGAGCAGAATAAATTTTTTGTGTATATTACCGAGCCCTTAATAAAGTAACTACACTGGATGTTTACCCGTTACCAAATATTGTATAAACCATTGACAGGCTAGAACAATAGGTACACATTTTTTACAGTTTTAGAATTGACAGCGTTTATCAAGCTATTTCAATGAGTGAATAGACCAAGATAAAACCTCTTTTACGCCTAGTGGTGTTTACAGTTATTTAAGATACCTTTCAGATTACAAGGTGCGCCCGCAAAATTTAAAGGCTAATTGATAGGTTTTTAAGAGGGAGGGCTAAGCCATGCACAGGCAATGAAATATTTAAATGACGTAATGATTTTCTCAGTTGACTTTGACCAGCAATTATAACGTCTAAGAAATGTTATAAAAATATTAAAATAAGATAATCTAAAGCTTAGACTAGAGAATTGCCGTTTTGTAATCAGTAAAACCGAGTAGCTTGGACATGTAATTTTGTCAGAAAAATTAAAACTGATCATAAACTAGTGGAAGCAGTAAGAAATTTCATTTCACTTAAAAATGTCAAAGAAATCAAACTGATTCTAGGATTGAGTAACTTCTATATGAGATTTGTTTCCAAATACACTAAAATTATCTTCTTTAAATTGAAAAATTATTTCTGGGTATGGGAATCAAACCCAGGATCTTTTACATAGTACACCAATGCTTTTAACAATGAGCTATTCAGGAATTGCCCCCCTATAATGGCTTGACCATTAACTTAATTAATAAGGAAGGAGCACACTTTTTTATGGAATACAGAGTGCGTAAAAGCCCTGCTATGGCTAAAAGAGATTTTGACATCTTTGCCAGTTTAGACATACCCGGACTTTATTAAACCCTTTTTGCTAAATACAGACGCTTCAAACTTTTCGAAAGGGTGGTACTAAGCTAGGAGATGGAAGGAGAAGAACATCTTATAGGTTATGCGTCAATACAATTAAACAAAGCCGAAAAGAACTGTAGCGTAACAGAGCGTGAATTATTACGTATAATTTTGGGTGGAAAGCCCTTAACTATAATTACTAACCACGCTGCTTTAAAATGACTCTCTAGTTTGAAAGATCCAATTAGTGGATTGTTAAGATGGAAGTAACTAGGGTGTCCTATCGCGGAAATTTGACTTTGACCCCGATCTGGAGAGCTTGTGTATTGTGATGTCAATTGACCTACTTTTCAAATCCGGTTGATTTATCGTTATTCCCTCCCACCCAAATCATGGGGTTGTCAGTGGTGTATGTGTGCCCATTGGCTTTTATGTGTGCCCTTTGGTTTTCATGTGTGCCCATTAGTTTTTATGTGTGCCCATTGGATCGAAATGTCTGGGTTTGATTGAGACTGACTTGGGAGATATATGTATTTATTGGTAGGGGGAGTGTGCAGTCTTGGGCACTCCTCCCGCGACGTGTTAGCAATTCTATTTAGTCTAGGCAGTGTGGGGTAGAAGGTTCAAACCCAGGACATTGCTGACTGCAAGGGACAGGGAGCATAATTAAACAGCTAGTCTTTGGGGTTCAACCCTCGTGATCCACAGACTGAATGCTGTGGAGCACATAATGTTGTCAATTCGGGGCATGATTACTAATGAGTGAAGAAACTATCGAGACCACGACCTTGGCACGTGATATTGCCTGGGCACACAGATTCCCCCCCCCCTTCCAAGTTTGAAGAGAGCATTTACGGTTATTTTCTCTGGGCCCCAGGGCATTCATTACTCGCTGATGATTATACTAAACATGCTCAATCAGGAATATACTGGTCAGCTCNTTTGAAGAGAGCATTTACGGTTATTTTCTCTGGGCCCCAGGGCATTCATTACTCGCTGATGATTATACTAAACATGCTCAATCAGGAATATACTGGTCAGCTCCCTAATTATTACGTCGCGTGTACAGCGCTAAGTGTCTCCCAGCACTCTGTATCATTAACATGTGATTCTATTCTACGGTAAAAGGATGCCTATAGTAGGAATTTGACAGGAAACACAATTACGTCAATAGTCATGTGATCTGTAGTAGACACTTGACAGCAAATAATGTGTGACTATTCTAAACTGTTCCTCCTACCGATTTTAAACTGTCCTGCCAAACTAATTTAATATAATCATACGGCAAGTCCGTGATCTGATAGATACTGACCATAAAGTTTGTATTTTTAAACTGATATTCCTACCACTCGTTGGCATTTAAACTTACTGCCCCACAGAGTCCAACCAATTTCTGGGCCGCTGCCTCGAACTAGCTCGTGACGTAGGCTTTCGGCCCAGCCCTGTGTACTACTTATAACGAAAGTAGTATAACGGAGGCATGCCAGTCCGTAGGGCCACACCTGAGCACCTGTTGGTAACCGATGCAAGCATCAGTCTCCCTGCCACGGATAGAAGAGGAAAACAAATAAGGGGGTGACCTTCCAGAACAATCTCAGAGAATCTATCAGCACTTGAGTTGGTCGCAATCCACGACGTTGAGTCTTGCAAGTGAGCCAGGTGGGGCTAGTGCGTTCTCCGGTTAGAATTGGTTTCAACTTAGGCAGGATTCCCCTAATATGGCCCGTTTTCAACAACACGATTTCACCATATGTTAGTAATCTGCCATATATTATTTGAATTTATTTAGTTCTTGTTTGTATAGAGAATATCATGAATTAGATATTTTTCAGTGTACGTGCTAATAGGTATTTACCACGTTGGATATATTATTGATGACAGGTAGAGTAAGGTTCGAATCTCGATCGGGTGTGTCGAGAGTGGTTTTTCCAAAATGTTTTTTCTCTCTCCTGCAACATTAGCATTTCTAGATAATGTGACATTATTACTACCCGCCCCGAATAAATCCAATACATATAGACATCCTGCAATATCAAACATTTATAACACCTTACTATGTCTAAAATATGTGCTTTACTCGCCCTATAGTCTCAGCCAACAACCATCGCACGAATGGTGCACATCAAATAATTCAAATAGAAGACTGACACAGCTATGAAAAGTGCATCGACGAGTCACTTCAATGCGGTGATCTAGAGCTAGGCTTATTGGCCTTGCCGGCCGGCCGACCGATCGACCTCACGCGAGCTTAAGTGCCAACTCACCAGATTTCCGGTCTACGTGTCTAGATGACGTGTCAAAATTATGACGGTTGTTAACAAGAGAATCATGCTGCTAGCACGTGTTCGCAACATGGCGTTATACTTTTAATAAAAAGATTCCTCCTCCTCCCTTTTTTCCATCAACTAGACTAGACCTATATAAAGCTGGTGTTCAGCTAACATGGCTGACTATTAAATCCAATACTTCCATGAGAAGTCATAGTCTGGACTTAGATATAATCGCTCCCGATGTCAAAATATAAACTCTTTATATTTTATTAAAAATTTAAATATAATCGACCTATAATGGGTTTGGGTGTTTGAATACTAAGTTAATTATGTGATTAAAATCGTTCTGTGTAGGCGTCAGTAATTTCTCACTAGAAGATTTATTTTAGAAAGTAAAATTGTTTTATGGAACACTTAATGTTTTCTTTTACCGTATGGGCGTTAGTCTCTTTGTAAAATTTAGTCTTATTAGTAGGTAGCCACGTTTTTATTCTTTTTCTTGCTTGGAATATTTAGTTTGAATATAAATTGTATTGCACTTGTGGTTACCAATAATTGCTTAGCTTTAAAATTTGATAATGTTTAATTTATAAATACAATTTTGAAGACGGATTTTGTTTGAAGCTCTTTAAGTTCTTCATTATTATAGCAAGGTTTCAAAGGTTTAAGGATCTAATATGTTTGTTTTGAAGTCACAAGGGTGATTCAGCCCCTTTGTTAACCAAGCAAAGGAGCTCATTAAGCTCTGTATTATTATATTAACTATTTTTGATTATTATTGGTTCTCTTCCAAGCTAATTCATATAAATAGATAATTTATGTTATAACTTTTTTGTTTCAAACGTAGTCTACTTCAAGGACTTCTATTACTTTGAGATTGTGAAATATATCCTCAAATATACTGCGCAAGTACAGTCTGCCATATTTATATGTTTTTCAAGACTCTCCAGTTTTCCTTGTGAGTCCATGTATTATTTATTTACCTCTGTTATTTTACCGCGAATAAATAATTCCATTTTTTCTTAAACTTGTAAATGTTCTTATTTTTGTTACATTAAATTCCTTATAGATTCCGCCCACTCTATTCCCGGCTATTGTGGCCTCCAGTGGTTAGAGTTGGATGGGGTGAACGGTATATTCCCTCTACGAAAGTACTAGTACCTTTTCTAATAATATAACCTTCCTAATCCCTAAAACCATGAGTATAATTAGTACATAAACGTATAGCCCGGACGTTTAGTAAGACGCAGTGATAAGAAAAAAAATTATCTAATGTTGTTATATCCTGATTGACAATCTAGGCCTCTGCTAGTAGTGCTGTGTGAATCTTTAGATACCTAGGTGAGAGTGCGAGGGAATATTGTAACGAGAATGGCGGACCTAACAATTTTGTAGCTTCTAGCCATAAAATTCTAGGCCTCTTCGTACTATAATATCTGAGATGAGTAGTCTAGCTCGGCGTATGGGTACTCGATGCTGATTGGCTTAGAGCTGGTCACGTGAGCACGCCCTTGAATTAGAGTGTAAACACATGATGACAACTGGTGGTCTATTGCCTATACACCGTTTATGCTAAGAAGGGAGAAACTGTGAG